>JANHAO010000417.1:0-43402 GCA_026873985.1 Saraca asoca | reverse complement strand
TAGGAATTATTTTATCTTTTTAGGATCTCTTGTAAATGAAATTCAAAAGACCTTTGATTCATACAAACATTTTCAAAATGAGGTAGAAAAACCACTTGAAGAAAATAAAATTTTATAAAATTGTTTTTCCACTTCATACATTGATTTCTACATCGATTCCATAAAGAATAGTTTTCAAAATTATTTCAAATAGAAGGTTAGGAAAATTTCCTACATTGATGCAATAATCGATTACAGTTCTACTTGTAATAGGCCAAACTTCGATTGCCACATTGATTAATTAGTTGTAACCACTCTTAATCGATGCCATAATCGATTCAATAACTGAAAGTTGGTTATTCTATTACAGACAATTACAACAGTTACAAAAGCCCAACTAGTTTCATTATTTAAACAAGTTTTCACAGTTTTCTTCATAATTCAAGTGCGAAAACCTCTAAGAAAAAGGGCTAAACAAGTTTTCTCTTTGCCTCATCAAATTTCTAAGATCTAATCAAGATACTTTGAATCAAGAGTCAATTGAATTCATCTTAGATTGTTTGAGATTTCATCTAAAACTATTGGTATTGTATTTTACAATCCTTCTTATTTCTATTTTTCTATTTGAGATTTCTAGGGATTTAGAAATCTATATAGGTTAGCAAGAGCCTGTCACAATTCTTGTGTTTTTGTTTAGGTTTAGAAGAGCCTATTTATAATTCTTCTAGGTTAGCAAGAAGCTTGTATAATTTCTTGTGTTTTGGATGTAAACTAGCATTTCAGAAGCTTGGTAAATCTTGATAGTTTTTCTTTTAATTGAGGAGGTTTTTTAGTTAAGAAAGATCAAGTGGAGTAGACTTGAATTGCAGTTTCAATTCAAGTTGAACCACTTTAAAAATCTATGTTTTAATCTTTATCATTCTGCTACACACAAGACTCTAGATTTCTTATTTTTGATTATTTGTCTACAAATTTATTGTATTAAATTTGTTTATTGCATTAATGTTGAATCCAAGTATAATTCAAAGGTGTATATAAATTCTCCAACGAGAAAAGGGCAAGATCCAAAGTTCTTTAAAATTTAAACTCTAATTTTTAGGGACCTAACACTAACCACCTTTTAACTACAACAAATTTTATATCTATCATTCTTCTTCAAGTGCAAAAATTACAGAGCAAATTGAGCTGAATCAGATTTCTTTCCACCTCATTACATCTCTGAATCAAAAGGATTTTGAATCAAATCTTGACAGAATGCACATTAGATATTTGAGATTTTCATCTCAAATTTTGGTACTGTTTTTTCTACCTTATCTTGATTTTTATTTTGAGATTTTTAGGTTGATAGGAATCTTGTTTAGGTTGGCAAGAGCTTGTAAAAAATCTTGTGGTTATTTTAGATTTGGAAGAACCAGGTGAAAATCTTCTAGGTTAGTAAGATTCCTATTCTAATTCTTGTGTTTTTGTTTTAAAATGGTAGTTCAGGAGCCTGTTTTAATCCTGATGTTTTGATAATAAAACTGGTAATTTGGTTAAAGATTATCCAGTGGAGTAGACTTGAATTGCAATTTCAATTCGAGTTAAAAAACTTGTGTCTTGAATCTTTATTTTTCTACACTAGCATTATAAAATTCTACACAATCTATATTCTACATATTTACTATTTAATTTTTTGCTATGTTTCTTGATGCAAAACAATTTATCACATTCTTATCAAGTTCAAAGAGTTTACAATAATCAAAGGAGTATATAAATTCCCCTAAAGGAATAAGGGCAAGATCCGCATTATATCTTAATTTGGGACCCTCAATTGGTATTAGAGCTTTGGCTCTTGATACTCCTTTTCTTTAACAAGATTATGGATTCTAATTTGACTATTTTCTCTAACTATCATTCCCTGAATAGTCCACCTACTTTTGATCTTGAAAATTTTGCGTTTTGGAAATACAAAATCAAAATTTTTATTAAAGTTTTGGATGTGGACATGTTAGAAATTCTAAAGATAGGTTATGAATACCCTAAAATATCTATTAATGGAAGTTTGTAGCCTAAATCTAGATTGTTATGGACTGAGGAAGAAAGAAGGAAACACCTCCTTGCCTTCAAGGTAAAAATGGATTGTTATTAACTCAGTAACTATGAATGAATTTCAAAGAATTTCTAAGTGTAGTACATCAAAAGAAATCTTAGACACTCTAGAGAATGCTCATAGTGGCAGAACTCAAGTTGATTACAAAAAGGAAGAGCAGCACTATCTTATAGCAAAACACAATGAAAATATATAGGTTCTAAAGTATCCTTCATTTTTCTATGGTTCTTATGTCAATGATACAAATAGTGAATCCAACAATCAAACAAATGCTGAAACAAATGATGAGGTTGATGATGTAAATAATGATGATTCTGATGACTTGTATGAAGAGATTTATGAAGCTTTGACTAAAGCCAGTAAGGAGATAAAGAAATTAAAAAGTTAGAATGAGAGTTTGCTTAAAAAGATTGAGAAGATTGAAAAGGAAAATACTAATTTGAATACTTTAACTGAGAAATTATTAGTGAAACTAAAGCATGTGAATATTATGAGGCTTATAAGTTAGAAATAGAGAAGTTGAAAAAGGCTTTACAAGGATTTGCTGAAAGCAATGTGAAACTTGATGGCATGCTAGAAAATCAGAAAAATTTTCAAAGTAAAGTTGGCTTAGGATATAGGAAGCAACATTATAAGAAATCTAAGATATGGAACCCTGCTTATAAACCTATTACTATTGTAATCATAAAGATCATCACATCAGAGACTATCCATTTAGAAATGGAACATATTTTCTGAAACCAAATGAAAAACTTGTGTGGTTACCTAAATCATCTACTGTTAAGAAAATATCTGTGGAGTCTGTAAAAAATTTGCACCCAAAACTTACTGGGTACCAGCCAAGCAAGTTTAATTTTAGTTTTATAGATCTGTGTGGGAGAAAAGAAAGCAACTTCATAATGTAGGATAGAAGTTGCACTCATCACAAGACAAAGATCATTAATTCCCCAAAATTTCAATAAATTGTCATTTCCTATTATCTTTATATTTGACTTACATATTGCAGTTACTAACTTAACCATCGAAGGTGTTGCTGAGTTTGTTTTGGAAGTACATGGAGAGTACTTGAGCTTTCAAGTGATTTTGAGATATAAATTGGCTATTTAAGTAATTAAGAAATCATTTAGAAATACACTTAGAAAACCAAACTATATAAAAATTGAGTCTTGGACTTTCTAAATTGATTCAGTAATCAATTCACATTTATCCAGATTTTCCTTGAGTTTTTGAATCGATTCTGTAATTGATTCACTTCTTAAAAAATAAACACTGAGAATTATTTCTTCAATTGATTCACTAGATTTTTCAAAGTTTTAGGAAGGCTTAAACTTTCTAAATTTTTCTAAACACATCTGGATGAATCGATTCGTTAGAATCCTATCTATAATTGAATCGATTCAGTAATCAATTTACCTATGAATCTTAATGAATCAATTTAAACCTAAATCGATTCATTATTACATTTTTACTGTCTGAATCAATTTATAAATTGATTCAAAGCATAATTCTATATATACTTAAATTAATGCTGAACTCATTTCACAACTCTTCTTCAGCCCTTACCTAAAACTCTCAACTTTTCTTACCAATATCCCTCAAATCTCGTCCCCTAACACACATTTTACCCAATTTTCTTCTATAGAAACATTAGAAACACTATTCCTAATATTTTTGACTAATTAATTTCATCAAAAATGCCCAAAATCAAAAATCCCCAAATCAAGCTCAAAAACCCTAGGTTCAAAACTTCAGATTTTTGAAAAACTTCAACACAAATGGCGAAGAGAATCAAGCTCATAACAAAGCAAAAGGACAAATCACTAGTAATAGATCTCAATTAGCAGATGAAGAATCTTTCTTCAAATCTTCAAATGAGTATACAGCTTACCTGTTGATGTCAGATTTTGGTAGTGATCTAAACTCCGGCCAACAGGGACGATTCTTCAGGATCTCTGACCTTTTTCTGGTTCGAATATAGTAAGACACCAAAATAAATAGAGAAGAAGAGAAGAGCAAAGAAGGAGACATAGGGTTTAACATGGTTTGGCTAAATCCAGATGTCATCGGACCCTACGTCCATGGTAGCATTTTATTAAGACGGTATTTTTATAATGTTACAATGTTTAATCTCTGTTTTGGCAGAGTTTCAGCATGGAAAGGATGGCCTTCTTATAGAAGGGCTCCTTCCTCATATTTATAGAGGAAAAGAGGTTACAATGGTAATTACATATGCAGTAAACAAGTTACATCAGTATTTAATGTGCAAGACAATATGCACATGCTGAATCTCCTTTTTCAGCTATTATAGGATATTTCTACAAATAGGCCCCACTTATCTGTTGGGGCAAGATATAACTTAGTCCTCTATCCGACAAGCCTTCAGGTCACAGGTTATGCTTTGTTAACCAGGTCACTTGCTCGACCCTAGGAATAGGGAGATTGAGCTCGCTTCTTCGTGCACGAGCTCAGCCTGATGGGGTCATTTCACTATACGACCTGATGGCGGAATGACTTTGGGCGTGCTTTGAGCTGGTCCTCTCGTTAGGCTCAGACTTCTCGAAGCTCTTTTGGACTGAACCAATTTCCACATATAACATAAGCCCCCTAACTCCTAGCTCATTTAGCCGGTTAGGAGTTGAAACCTTTCAGCTTCCGTTCAGTCAAACTCTTTTCCCGAGACTATCGTTTCATTTGCTCCAAGCTATGCTTCTGGTAGCACGTGTCTAGCGGCTATTGCTAAGTCAACTTAGCCTTTTCCAAAGCTTATTAATGATGATGGTTAGGGGAATCATTCCAGATCTTTCGGTAAAGAAGACCCTGGCTGTATATAAGGGAGAGACAATCCCTTTTGGTTCTGCACTTGAGCAAACCATAGAGTCTTCCAATAAACTTCCACCATTTTTGGCATTTTGGCCTTCCTTAGGGGCGTGTATGGTCTGCTACATAGATAACTTGGGGGACTTCTCTTTCTTGATAACATGGAAGGATCTCATATGGATCACAGACTGCGTCCTCTCGGCCCTGTCGTGAGGCATTTGTTCAGCCGACTAAGCTCCCAGGGCTTACTAATTAGCTTCCTTCAGAAGGAGCAGGCGGTCGAAGATGAAGGGATACATCACTGTCGCTGATTGTGCATTGGAAGAAGAAAGTTGTGGCGTGCGATGCCTAATAAGGTGAGGTGTGGCCCTTCGTGGCCAATCCTTCTTCTTAGTCATAGGTTTTTCCCTTTGTATTTTGCTTAGTCTATATCCAGAGCTTTCTGATGTAAATCTGCCTCGTTGAGGTCTTTCAATGAATGAAATTTCTTTTCAACAATTTCTCTTTGTTTTTGCTTTCTTTTGCAAATGCTTCGGTTTGAACCATCTATGTGACCTGTGCGTAGTCAGAAGATAGCATGAGTTGTAAACTGGAGCAATATTGTGCTTGGGCCGATCCTGTGGCCAAATAAATGAACACATTAGTGCGAAAATCATTAAATAATAAAATAAGTTCACATGGGAGCCGTGAAGTTAATGAGTGAGTGATCTCGTGCTTGGGCCGATCTTATGGCCAAACAGATAAGTGCGTATGAGAGCTGTGACTTAATTGAGTTCGTATGAGAGCTACGAATTTGACAAGTGAGTGATCTCATGCTCGGGCTGTTCTTGTGGCCAAATAAATAAGTGCGCATGAGAGCTATGACTTAATTGAGTTTGCATGAGAGCTGTGAATTTGACAAGTGAGCGATCTCATGCTCGGGCCAATCTCATGGCCAAAGAAATAAGTGCGCATGAGAGCTATGACTTAATTGAGTTCATATGAGAGCTGCGAATTTGACAAGTGAGTGATCTCGTGCTCAGGCCGATCTCGTCGCCAAATAAAAAGGGTGATCGATCTTGTGCCCAAATAAAAGGGAGGCTGATCTTGTGGCTGGGATGATCTTGTGCCCAAATAAAAGAGTGGTCGATCTTGTGGCCGGGGCGATCTTGTGCCCAAATAAAAGGGTGGCCGATCTTATGATTGGGGCAATCTTGTGCCCAAATAAAAGGGTGCCAGTAAGGCGAATCACCTTTTAGAAGAAAACTTAATATCAGTAGTTATATTCAAAATGTTTATGCAATTTACAAATAAGTACAATAATTTAAAAGATCGTCCTGATAGTAGGAGATTGCTCTTGCTCGGCGTCCCATTGGGATGATCCATGTTGTTGCCTGGAGGGCTACACAACATAGTCATGCAAATGACCTCTTTTGATAAGATCCTTGATAGCATCTCTCAGCGCCCAACACTTTGAAGTGACGTGCCCGAACTCATTGTGATATGCACAGAATTTTCCCTAGTTAATTCTGGACTTGCCGGGAGTCTTCAAGGGTGGAGGCTTTCTGAAGTCCTCCTTGTCCCTTTCCATTACGAAGATCTTGTCCTGAGCGTTTGTCAAGATGCTATAGGTGTTGTGGCGAGCTTGGAATAAGGGTCGCTCATCTTTGCTCTTCTTAGCGAGCCGATGATCAGAATCATCGTTCCTATTCCCATGATGACCTTTTCTCTTATTTTGAGTCGAGTTATTCAACTTGGACTTCTGTGGGCTGAAGGTTCATCCCATCTAATCTACTTCACTGCCCACTCATAGAACTCACCCAGGTTATCAACCGGGGACTTGTACAGACTTTTAAAAAGTTTACCATATCAGCATAGCCCTATTGAAATAGCAGTTAGGATGGCCTCGTCCAAGGGCTTTTCCACATTGTAGACTTCACACCTGAAGCAAGCAATATAGTCTTTCAGCGTTTCATGCTTGCCCTGGAAGATTGTAGTGAGTTGGCATGGAGGTGCGAGCTGCTTCTTCAACACCCAATACTGATCAACAAACTTTTCCTAGCACTTCTCCTAACTACTTATGCTACGAGTTGGGATGCTCCTGAACCACATTTGAGGGACTTCACCCAAAGTAGCGGGGAAGACGCGACACCTGATCAAGGGGTTACAGGCTTGTAGATCCATCTAGATGTTAAACAAGTCCAGATGGTTATGTAGGTTGCTATTTCCATCATACAGTGGGATGGCTGGAACTTTAAGCTTGCATGAAAGGAACTCCTCAACGATCTCTTTGGAGAAGGGAATACGCTCCCCAAAGTGATTTTGGTTATTTCTAGCCTATGGACGCCTCTCCAAATGCTTGACTCTTTGAAGGAAGTCTTCCACCAAAATATCCAAGCCCCCGGGTCCTTGACTGGAGACCAGGTGGCTCAGTCCATCATTCTGGCTATGTAAATGGTGAATCAGAGTCTGCTCTTGATTAATACCACTGGAATGCTTGACTCTGGGAGCAGTGGTCTCAGCCCGCACTCGCACATCCTTGGCTCGAGTCTACACTAACATCGTGACCATTTTGGCCAACTTTCCCATCATGTGTTCAAGTTTCTCTTGGCGATGGAGCCAGACTTGTGCTTCATCTATGCCATTGGCAGTAGGAACCAGTTGCGCTGGGCTGGCCGGAGGGATGCCAGCATTTGCATTAATGACAGGGGTAGTGGATGAATCCGTCATCAAGACATGTCCGTCTGGAGTATGGCGCTACACATTAGAGGCTCTAGTGGCTCTTCCCTTAGCCATTACAGTAGGAAAAGAACCAGAATAGGTGAGATTCCCACAGACGGTGCCAAAAATGTTAACATCAAATTTTGGTAGTGGTCCAAACTCCGACCAATAGGGAGGATTCTTCAGGATCTCTAACTTTTTTCCTGTTCGAATATAGTAAGACACCAAAATAAATAAAGAAGAAGAGAAGAGTAGAGAATGAAACACAGGGTTTAATGTGGTTCGGCCAAATCCGGATGTCACCAGACCCTATGTCCACGGTAGCATTTTATTGAGATGGTATTTTTACAATGTTACAATGTTTAATCTCTGTTTTGGCAAAGTTTTGGCATGGAAAGGATGGCCTCCTTGTAGAGGGACTCCTTCCTCATATTTATAGAGGAAAAGAGGTTACAATGGTAATTACATATGTAGTAAACAAGTTACATCAGTATATAATGTGCAAGACAATATGTACATGCTGAATCTTTTTTTTTGGTTGCTACAGGATATTTCCGCATATGGGCCCCACTTATCTGTTAGGGCAAGATATGACTTAGTCCTCTATCCAGCGAGCCTTCAGGTCGCAAGTTATGCTTCGTTAACCAAGTCGCCTGCCCGACCCTGGGAATAGGGAGATCAAGCTCACTTCTTCATGCATGAGCTCAGCCTGATGAGGTTGTTTCACTATACGACCTAATGGTAAAATGATTTTGGGCATGCTTCGAGCTGGTCCTCTTGTTGGGCTCAGACTTCTCATGAGCTCTTTTGGACTGAACCAATTTTCACATATAACATTACCTTTCTCTTGAAAATAGAAAAGTTGAACCTTTGAAATATTTTAGTGATCAACTGCATAGAACTACACATTTGCCTGAATTATTAGCCAAATATAGGTTAGAGAAATTTTTAACCTTCAAAGGAAATGCATACCCTAGGTTAGCTAAAATGTTTTATGCAAACCTTGTTGATGCTGATGGAAAACTCTCATGTTATGCGATGCATAAACATGTGGTTGTTGATTCTGAATTATTTGCAAATGAATTTGGCATGGACAACACACCCTTAAAGCTTACTGTAGGATCTTTTCCAAAATATAACAGTGAATTAGCCATTAGAATGTTATCTCCTTATTCCACCCCAAAAGATAGAAGTCAAAAATTGCTTATAACTGGATTATCTCCTGAAGACAGGATCCTACACTATGCTTTGTGTAAACTAATTTTGCCAAGGATCACAAGCTTTACAAAAATAGTGGAAGATGAATTGTTTTTTATGTGAATTATTAAAAATCAATTAAATTTCAATTTTCCCTATTACATTTTGAAATATATGGCTAAATGTTCTAAGAGAATAGATGTTGGATTTCTTCCTTATGGCATGATCCTTACTCCTATCTTTATCAAATTCAAAATAAAGTTTTCTGATGAAATTCTTATTGCACCACCAAATGCAACAACCATGATTACTGCATCACATTTACATAAATAGGACTAGAGGAAAATAAGCAAGGAAAATTGGACTAAAAAGAGATAAAAAATTACTCAACCATCTGGAGAATATTCAAGCTCAACTAGGATATCTACTGAAGCTGAAGCAAGAATAGTTGAAATGGTTGAAAGGCTACACAAACACATGACAGAACAAACAAACAAGATAGCAGACAACTAAGAAATGTGGTTTGACCTTTTGGAAGAATGGATGTCTCACATGGAAGAAGAAAACTGTAAAAGAGGCAATGAAATTAATCAAAAGCTCAAATCCCTTGAAACTCAAGTACAAGAGATCAGACAGTGACTATAGCAATAGGATGAAGAAGTTGAACTTCAGAGAATTGATTTGCCTCTTGCTAAGTAGTTGTCTTTGTGCTATCTAATTGTTTTACTATTTGTTCCCCTTAGTCCCATTCCCATGTTTTTGTTATGAATGTTTTTAGACTTTATTATGATTCTGTGATGTAATTTGATTTTGATCATATTTTCATTATGGATATTGCATTTTTAATTCAGATTTTATTTTGATGCTTGATTTCTGAAATTTGATATATAATTCTTGAATTCTGGAAATTGATGTATGATTTTTTTACTAAATTCTGATTTTTTTTACTGAGTTGATATTGTATTGTATCTTGGTACATTATTTTTTATGCATTATTACTTTTTGATGTGCCAAAAGGGGGATAAATATAGAATTTTCAAATAAAAATACCATAAATTTTACAAAGTAAAAATGAAACATTTCAAATGAGATATTATTTTCAATTCAAAAGGGGAAGACATAAATTTTTTTTTTTGTCAAATAGGAGGAGATAAAATTTTTTGCCAAAAAGGGAGAGATATAAAAATTTTTAGAAATTTAAAATCTTCTGATAAAAAAAATTTAAAATTTAAAAACTTTTTTGGTAAACTTTGAATTTAATCTAAAATTGTTTATCACCATAAAAAAGGGGGAGATTGTTAGCCTAGGTTATCCTAGCAACATATTCTTCTTGGTTTTGATGTTGAAATATAATTTTAATCCAAATCATTATCTAAAAAACAATTTTAGTTAAATCATTATCTGATAATATATTTTACAATTTATTATTATTTGTTTTGTAGGTTCAAAATATAAGATTGAAGAGATCCAAAATTAAAGTTAGCAATTATTTTATTTTTATAGGATATTTTGTAAGTGAATTCAAATTAGATTTAATTCAAATAAATATTTTATATTTGATATAATGAGGTATAAATAAACTGCATGAAGAAAGCTAAAATCAAATATTTTTCAAAAATGATTTTTTCACAAGTATAGATTTTATAAAATAATTTTATACCTTATGAATCGATTCACTAATCGATTCAAGTTGAAAAACCTATTCGAATCAATTCATCAATCGATTCATGAAGAGAAGCTTTGAAAAATAATTTTTTACCGAAGGTTAGGATTTTATCTTGAATTGATTAAGTAATCGATGAAGACCTAATTTCAAAAGATTAATTAGTTATAACCACTCTAAATCATTTCAAGAATCGATTCATAAATTGAAAGTTAGTTATTGTATTATAGACAACTATAGCAATTATAAAAACTCCTAATCACCTTGCAACTACAAAAGATTTTATATCTTTCTTTCTTCTTCAAGTGCAAAAATCACAAAGCAAACTAACTTGAATCAGATTTTTTTCTACCTTATTACATCTTTGTATCAAAAGATTTTGAATCAAACCTCCGCAGAATTCATATTAGATATTTGAGATTTTCATCTCAAATTTTGGTACTGTATTTTCTACCTTATCTTGATTTTTATTTTGAGATTTCTAAGTTGATAGGAATCTTGCTTAGGTTAGCAAGAGCCTGTAGAAAATCTTGTGGTTATTTTTGGAAGAGCTAGGTGAAAATCTTTTAGTTTAGTAAGATCCCTATTGTAATTCTTATGTTTTTGTTTTAAATTGGTAGTTCAGGAGCCTATTTTAATCTTGATGTTTTGATAATAAAAGTGGTAATCTAGTTGAAGATTATCCAGTGGCGTAGACTTGAATTGTAATTTCAATTCAAGTTGAACCACTTTAAAAACCTTGTGTCTTAAATCTTTATATTTCTACTCTAGCAATTTAAAATTCTACACAATCTATATTTTGTATATTTATTGCTTAATTTTTTGTTGTGTTTCTTGATACAAGACAATTTATTACATTCTTGTCAAATTCAAAGAGTTTACAATAATCAAAGGAGTATATAAATTCCCCCAAAGGAATAAGGTCAAGATCCACATTATATCTTCATCTAGGACCCTCAATTTGTTTCATGATGCATATATGTTTTGTAAATGTTGTGAGCAATGTTAAGGAATGGGTAGTTTGACTCATAGAATTGAAATGATGCGAACCCTTATTCTTGTGTGTGAGATTTTTTATGTAGAGGGCAATGATTTTATGGGACCATTCCTTTCATCTTATGGTTTCCTTTATATTTTGCTTGCTATGGATTATGTTTCAAAATAGGTGAAAGCAAATGTCACCATGACTAATGATTCCAAGATAAATGTTTTATCATGTCTAACATTTTTAGCAGGTTTGGAATTTCAAAAGCTTTGGTGAGTGATCAAGGGACCTATTTCTGCAGTAGAACAGTTAAGGCATTATTGAGGAAATATGGAGTTTTCCACAAGACTTCTACACCTTATCACCCTCAAACAAATGGGCAAGCTAAAATATCGAACAGAGAAATCAAGTCCATCTTAGAGAAAATAGTGAAGCCAAGAAGAAAATATTGGAGCTTGAGATTTGATAATGCTTCGTCAGACTATAGAACAACATACAAGACACCCTTGAGGGTGTCTCCTTATAAGCTAGTTTTTGGTAAAGCATGTCACCTTCTTATGGAGATACAACATAGGGCTTTTTGGGCAGTAAAGAGCTCTAACATAGGGATGGATGAAGCTGGTGAGCAAAAGAAGCTTTAATTGCAAGAATTGGAGGAGATTCAGCTTGAAGCCTCTGAGAATTCATGCAAATACAAAGAAAAGACCAAGGCATTCCATGATAGGAGGATTGCTAGGAAATAATTCCAAGTTGGGCAGAAAGTTTTGCTTTATAATTCAAGACTCCAATTGAGGCTCGGTAAGTTATGTGCCGTATTAGATCAAACCCTTTGTTATTACTAATGTGTTTCTTTTGTATCAAGTAAATATCTTAAGATTCTTTTTGCAACAATAAAGTATGATTCTTTAAGATTCGATTGATACCTTACATATAAGCAAACACTACATATAATATCTGGTCTACTTGCAGTTAAATAAAGAAGTGAGGTAATCATACCTCTATATTACTTCTTATCTATAGGCTTACCATTTTCATCATTATCAATTTTAGTGGATGTGCTCATAGGAGTTCCAAGCATCTTTGCATTTTCCATCCCTAATCTTTTTAAGATATCTTTAGTGTGCTTGTCTTGATTGATGAAATGCCATCCTTGGTTTGTTTCACGTGAAGACTAAGGAAGAATATAAGCTCTCCCAACATGCTTATTTCAAATGCTCCTTTCTTGAGAGTTAAAAATTCTTTCCACAAAAGTTTATTAGTAGATCCAAATATAATATCATTAACATAAATTTGCCCAATCAAAATATCATGCCTAATGTTTTTATTAAAAGAATAATGTCTACTTTCCTCTTGCAAATTCATTTTCAAGAAGAAATTTGCTAAGCCTCTCATACCAAGCTTTAGGAGCTTGTTTGAGACCATATAAAGCTTTAGTGAGTTTGAAAACATGATTAGGTTTTTCAACATTTTCAAATCTAGGAGGTTACTTAACATAAACTTCCTCATTTAAGAAACCATTCAAGAAAGCACTTTTGACATCCATTTAATAAAACTTGAAATTTTTAAAGGATGCAAAAGCAAGTAGTATTCTAATGGATTCAAGTCTAGCAACAGGAGCATAAGTTTTATCATAATCAATACCTTCTTGTTGATTGTACCTTTGTGCTACTAATCTTGTTTGTTCCTTACCACATTTCTAGATTTGTTAAGCTTGTCGAGAAATACCTATTTCGTGCCAATGATAGGATGGTCAAAAGGCTTAGGTGCAAGATTCTATACTTGATTCTTTTGAAATTGGTTAAGTTCTTCTCATATAGCAAGGATCCAACTCTCATCAAGCAATACTTCATCGATATTTTTTAGTTCAACATGAGAGAGAAGAGCCAAGTTGTTTAAGTTATCTCTCTTTGAAGATCTTATTTGAACTCCTTGAAAAGGTTCACCAATGACATATTCCATTGGTTAGTTTTGTTCATGTCTCCATTTTCTAAGACAAGTTCAATTCTACAACCTTAGAGTTGTTTCTTTAGGTTGCTCAATGTAGTCTTCTTGCTCTTTCTACACATCTTGCACATGTAGGTCAGATTTTGGTTCTTCTTATTGTGCTTGCTCCTTTTGGACCTTTGATGAGTCTTTGTTTCATATGAAATATCATCATCATCTAATGGCTTACTCAAAGGTAAGTCATTAGTCTCATCAAACACAACATGCATGGATTCTTCTATCACTAAAGTTACCTTGTTATAAACTCTATAAGCTTTGATAGTAATAGAATAATTAAAGAGGATACCTTCATTTGATCTCGGATCAAATTTTCCTAGTTAGTCTTTTCCATTGTTCAAGATATAATATTTACAACCAAAAGCATGGAAGTAACCAACCTTAGGTTTTCTTTCATTTAGCAACTCAAAGAGTTTTCCTTAAGATGCAACGTATCAAACATCAATTAATGATATAACAAAAAGTGTTTATAACTTCTACCCAAAAATATTTTGGAAGATCATTGTCACAAAATATGGTTTTAGCCATATCAATTAAAGTCCTATTTTTGCTTTCCACTACCCTATTTTATTGATGAGTTATATGAAATGAAAGATTATGGCTGATCCCATTTTCTTCATAAACGTTTTCAAAAAGGTGGTTTTCAAATTCTCCACTATGATCATTTTTATTGCTTGACATGCATACATCTCTTTCATTTTGAATCTTTTTGGAAAACTTTTCAAAAACATTGAAAGTCTCATCTTTATAAGCTAGAAAGATTATCCAAGTATGTCTTGAAAAGTCATCAACAATAACTAGGCCATATCTTTTTCCTCTAAAACTTTGGATTTTTGTAGGACCAAAAAGATCCATATGCAAGAACTCCAAGGGTCTTGAAGTGATAACAACATTTTTGGGTTGAAAAGAAGATTTTACTTATTTTCCTTGTTGATAAGCATTGCATATATGATTTTTCTTAAAGTTGATTTTAGGAAGGCCAATGACTAAATCATTTTTACAAAGTTTTGAAATAAAACACATGTTTACATGCCCAAGCCTTCTATGCCAAAGCCCACTTTGACCATTTGTTGAAATAAAACATTGTGTTTCCTTTGAAGGAATATCCTCTAAGGAAATTGTATAAATGTTATCCATTCTTTGGCCTATGAAGATATTTTATTATTGATGATGCTTTGTACATAACAATGAGAGAATTCAAATACAACTTTATAGCATTTGTCACAAAGTTGACTAACGCTTAAGGGTTATGTTTGAGTCCTTCCACCATTTTAACATTATTGATATGAGATGAAGAATCAATGCTAATTTTACTAATATTGACATTCTTGCATCTTGCGCCATCACCAAGAACTACTTCACCTCCTTGAATTGGTTTGAGAGAAATGAACTTACTTAGATCTCTTATCATATGTTTTGAGAAACAACTATCAAGGAATCAATTTCTGACACTTGTTTTGAAACTTTCTTGCAAAAAAGAAAGCTATCTTGTTTTAGATACCCAAACCATTATAGGTCTTTTTAGGTCAATCTCTTACTTTTTTGGATACTAACTTTTTGGTATCCAACTTTGTATTTTATGATCATGCAATCTTTTCTTATCAATTCAAGATTGAGATATATGTGTTCATTTTTCCTATAAAAGTTACATTGTAAAGAAGGAGTAGAATTTTGAGTTGCTTTTACAAATAAATTTTTGTGATATTTTTCATTCTTTTCTTGTACAAAACTAACTCCCTCTTTGTCAAAAGACCAATTTTGTATTCCCAAAAGAGAATTCACCTTTCTTTTTACTTTAACAAATTGAGAAAGATCTTTTTCAAGGATTTTACTTTCTTTGTCAATCTTGGTTTTCATTCTTTAAAGAATGAGCAACCATTTCCTTCTCTATCAAAGATTGGTTTTCACTCACTAAGGAATGAGGAACCAGTTTGCTTTTCAAAACAAGGTTCTCTTTTGTCAACATTTCTTTTTCTTCTTTCAAGGAAATAACTTCATTTGATAGAAAATCATTTTGATCTACTAACTCATTTTGAGAAAAAAAATATCCATTTCTTAAAAAACTTCATTTTCCTTTTTCAAAAGATCATTTTCATTTTTCAAAGATTCAACATTTTCTTTTAAAACTTGATTTTCCATTTTCAAAGATTCAAGTTCTTTTTTCTAAAGAGGATTTTTCTTTAAAAATAGAAAGATATCTTGTCATGACCTTATGGGAATCATCAATTAAACTTTCAAAAGCTATTGTAACTTTTTCATAAGGAATAGGGGCATCAAGACCTGTTACCTCAGTATAGTGCTTTTTGGCCATGAAGCAAAGGTTTGCTACTTCCACCTCTCCTTCTTCTTAAACTGTTTCCTCGGAAGAGACATATTTATCAACCAAGTAGCTATCATTGCTTTCTTCTTTGGTGACCTCCTTTGGAACTTCTTCATGAGATTTAGGCAATTTGCTTTGATGTGACTAGGCCTTTTGCACTTAAAGCAAGCTAGCACTTGATTACTCATTTCTTTTCTTACTTGCTTTTTTCTCATTGGTTCTTTACTTATAGATGGTTTTTATCTATCTTGCCTTTTTCTTTTATACATATTCATAAATCTTTTTACAAGATAATTCATTTCCTCATTTTCATTTTCATTTTCAAATCTTCTATATTTTCTTCTTCATCTTCCTGACTTGATGTAGAAGCTTTAAGAGCAATGTTTCTTTTGCTTCTATCATTTGTTTCTTTCATATATGTTTTTTCATATGCTAAGAGCTTGCCTCTTAGCTTATCATAAATGAGAATTTCAAGATTCTTGCCTTCTTAAATTGCATCAAACTTGGATTGTCATGTCTTTGGAAGACTTCTAAGGATCTTCATGTTAAGCTCTTGTTCAAGAATGATCCTTCTTAGAGTATGGAGATCATTTGTGATGGCGAAGAGTCTTTTGAACATGGCTTCAATCATTTCAACTTTTTCCATTCAAAAAAGTTCATGCCCTTCCGTTAGCATATTGATGCAAATTTGTCTCACATGATTTGTTCCTTCAAATGTGATTCAAAGCTTATCCCACATGTCCTTTGTTGTTATGCACTTTGAGATCTTTTTGAATTCTTTAGGAGTAACTACACATATGATGACATTTTTACTTTAGTATGGACGTTGCTTTTTCATTTTCAGCTTCACTGCATTCTGTATTCATCTTAGAAACTTGCTTTCTCTCTTGTTCTTTCATCGGGATGTAGGCCATTCTTCAATAATCTCCCATATGTCATCATTAATGGCTTAAAGGAAGATTATCATTTAATTTTTCCAAAAATCATAATTGGTGCCATCGAATAATGGTGGTCTAGATGATGAGTGTCCTTTTTGTCCATGAGATGATCTAAGGTTGCCCATCTTGTCCCTACAAGATCTTTACTTAAAATTGATTAAGCTTTGACAATAGAAACCTAGCTCTAATACCAATTATTAGGACAACAAACACCAAGAATGGGTAAATTGATGTCAAAACCACAAGTATGGGTTTTGAAATCTTTTCTTTTTGGAAAGAGCAATCAAAACCAATTGTTAAGAAAGATCAAGTAAATAACATCAAAGTATAAGCAATTAAAGTTCATGAAAGCAAAGAGTAGGGATAGAGAATGATAGCATCAATGTATAGGGGTTCAATGGTCCAAAGAGAGAACTATCTCTTTGGGTCTACTTCTTTCTCTCTCAAGGTCAAAACCTTGAGGATTATCCACTAGTACTTTTTCTTTAATATCCCTTTACAACTTTTTATCTTGATCTTTCAAGCATTTTAGGCAATCATACCTCACACCTTAAGGATTTTACAAGCCTCTTACTTAGGCAAATTTCCTAGCTACACAGTTCTCATAAGTGTATCACCCACACTCAATATCTAGCTAGTGAATCAAACAATACAAGTGAAAATCAAGAAAGATTTGTCTCTAAAAGACTACAATGTTTCTCACACTCTCAAAGCGTTGATTTGTAAATGAAGATCTTGAAGAAGACTTAAGAAGATCAAGAGTTGAAGAGAAGAAGTCTTCTTGTAGAAGATGATTTGCTTCGTTTTGTTGTTATGGAAGTGAAGGAGTTGCTCTCCTTTTATAGATAGGTATGGAGATTAGCCATTAGATACATTCTTCAAAGAGCAACTTAGTTTCCAAGCTTATCACACTTCCAGCAAGCAATATTCTATCAAGTCTTTATCATACTAGTTTGCTCTTTTAGAAATATATAAGATAAATAAAAAGTAGTCCTTTTCTGTTATAGACTTTAATTTGAATTCAGCTTGCTCTTTGATTTGAATTTCAAAATATCTAGTAAAGTCACTTTCATAATGCCAAGGGCAAGCTTCATTGAGCTGCTCTTTTAGATTTTATCATGATTTAATTTTAAGCTTATAACTTAGCATGATGTAGTTGGAAGCAAAGAGCAACCTAAATGAAAACAACCTTTATGTACAATGTTAGTACTGTGATAGCAACAAAATAGCAATATAAAGACATAACATGTTTCTAAACAATTTATATGTTCAAATCACTTAACCACAAATCTAGAAAACAACATCTCACATATTCAACAAGTCTTTTCCAAAATAAATAATTTTCATATGGAAAAAATAGGGAACACAAACTTGTAAGTTTTTTGGGGAGAAAAGAGTAATCATTTTAAACATAGTTTTGTAGTAAATGGTTTTTTCAATAAAGCACACATTACCAAAAGAATTAGTGTATAGGTAATAAAACCAGATGAGGTCCCACACTTACCATTGAAACCTTCATCACCAAAAAAACCCTATATGAAAATGTTCCTCCCAAACACTTTGAGATAAAAGGTAAGTCATTCTTAATTTTTATTGTTGATATTGATGTGTCTTCTTTTTACAAAGAAGTGCTTGATTCACTTGCTTTGGATAAATGCTTAGTGCCATAAAAGAGGAAATGTTCTCTATGATAGCTAATCAAGTATTAGGCTTGATTTTCGATGAATAGATACACCTAAGAAGGTGTAGGTTATGATAAGACCTTATCTCTTATGGTGAGATTTATGCCAATTTGCTTTATCCTTGCAATTGTTTCACATTTAAATTTAAGATTGTTCCAAATGGATGTGATGACAACTCTCCTTAGTGGAAAACTAAATGAAGAGATTTATATGGATTCTTCCATTGGCTTTGGAACCAAAGGGACAAGTGCACAAGTTGTACCACTTAATTAAAGAAATCCATTTATGGACTTAAGCATTCATCTACCCAATGTTACATTCGATTTCATAAAGCTTTTGGAATGGCTGGATTTACCATATTTGAAGAGGACCATTGTGTATACATCAAGAGAATAGAGAATAAGTTTCTCATTCTTTCATATTATGTCATATTGCTTGCTAGGATTAATATGGATTTGAAGCATGCAACTAATGGATAATTTCTTTTCATATTTGAGATGAAATGCTTGGATCAAGTAGATTGTGTCCATAAGGTTAAATCTTAAGCGATTGCTTTAACATTTTTTGAGTTTGTCTTAAGAAACCTAAATTTAGGGGATTTTGGAATATTTTTGCATACTTGATTCCAAACTCATGGATACCCTAAGAGATACAAGCCTTCACCTAAGCTTGGATTGGTGTCCTAAGATATAAGAAGAAATGATACAAATGGAAAAAGTTCTATATGTGAATGCAATAGTTAGTCTGATAAATATTGTGATGTATACTTGGCTTGACATTTACATGGTCAATAGATTTTAAAGTAATCATGAGATTGCACATCGGGAGTAGCCAATGGGATACTTAGAAATCTAATAGATGCCTAAAATATGACTTTGTGCTATTTGAGTAGGAGTCTAAAGCTAGTAATGACGATAGCTTATACACATAAATGAATGTAAGTTCATAGTAAGCCATGTGTTTATGCTAGAAGGAAGAGTCATTGTATATTGTAACAAAAAGTAGGAGTGTGACTTCTAACCTTTGATAGCCTACAAATAATTTCATTTTATAAGGATTAGTTTCTGTAACATTCCAAATTTTCTAAAATAAACTTTGATAATAAAATGGCTTTTCAAAAAATCTGAAAAAGGTAACTTTGAAAATTTTGAGAATTTAAAATTGTAATTTTGGGATATGAAATGTTCAAACATAGTGGAAAAAAGATTTTATGAATAATAGGAATCTTCAGAAAATGAAAGTTCTCAATTCCGATGCTCATGGAGTAAAAATTGTGTTTCCAAAATTTAATATGTGAAAAAACTTTAGAAAGATTGAAACCAAGTTTACAAGTGCCCAACAAGTGTAAACTTGGTTATTATAAAGCTAATTAATTTAACTAATTTATATCAAAATTTCACTACTGTCACGATCGGTGAGCATGTCAATTTTGAACTTTAAGTAAAGAAATTGGCAAACTTACCAAATGAGAAAAATTATAAAACTTGTTAAGGAAGAAGTTAAAGGAAGTTGACTCCAATTTTCCTTTTCCATTTTTTCCCCTTAAGAGTTAGTTCCCTCTCTCCCTTTTAGGTTATTTTCGATTGCAAAACATATAGCCCATTGGCTTATTCCCAAACTTAGAGCTTCTCTCTCTACAAGCTCTTATTCTCTCTTTAGGTAATCCTTCATCCTTCCATGTAAATTTCTTATATTTTTATAGTTGATTCCTATTTTCTTCCTCTCCAATTTGACATCAAATCTTGTTAATTCTTGGAATAAAAGTTGAGTTATGAATTTTTGAAATCTACTATCACTATTTATTTTACTATTTAACCCATGAATCAATTTAATTTTTATAGTGTTTTAGAAGTTGAATCTACTAAATATAGATTGTTTCTATTAAATGGAATCATGATCTGATCATATATGATTAGTTGAAGAGGAAAAATCCTTGGAAAATTTGAAAGCTAATAAGCTTTTCTTTTGTGTTCTTAAAGAGTATTGAAGATCTTTGTGAGATTTGTTTAATATATTTGTTCCAACTGCTAAGGTGAGTAATCCTTACTTTTCTTGTGAATCATAATGTGTTCTTGCTTGTGATTTGTTGATTAGTTGATGCAAATGATGAGCTTTTGGTGATTGTGTAGCCAAATTTGAGGTTGAATGGATATGTTGAGATGTGGTTTGGTCTGCTGCAGAAATAACCAAGTTATAAGCTTATTTAAACTTTCAAAACATGTTGAAATAAATATTTGCAGTATAATGTTGAATATAAAGTTACTTCCCTTATTTTTCTACTATTTTCACACAAAATCTACTTGTATGAGTCGAATCATAGCTTTTTAAACTAAACCTATGATCATGCTTGCAATAATCCAGCACTTTTGCTCTTACGATTCAACTCAAATTTTGAACTAAATTTGTATGATTTGAATCAATATTTCTTACTCTATTTGTTGATTCTGATCATGATTCAAATTGTGTTTAAATTTGGACTTTCCAAAAGTTTTCAAAATTTGGCAAGCAGACTCACATTTTCAACAAATTTCCTCAATTCTACTTGAATTTCTTCAGCGATTCTATTCATGATTCTACTTAAACTTCAAACCTGATTCTACTTGTAATTTTGATCACACCTTTAGAATTTTTCTGCCCTTTTCAGTTAAAACTTCTTTCTTTTTAAAAACTATTCTAATTCTTTAGGTCTAAACTTACATGAGATACAGTAGGTTTGAATATTTTTTAAGAATTGGCCTGTAGTATATAAAATGGCACTGATATGTGATAAAGATGACATAAAACATATGTGAATGATAGATGACATGATAATGTGATAAAAATAATGCTATTGAGATACTTGAAAATTCTCTATGAAACATAGGATGACAAGTGATGAATGGCCTTGATTGTGGAAATGCAATTACTATGAATGTAATTATGGTATGAAGTTTTATAATGTGCATGAGATATTGAAAAGTAAGTGATGATATGATTGCTACTGAAATTACAAATACTATAAGTAATTATATGATGAAAAGCTCATGCATGGCAAAGAATGATACACAATGTTGTCAATGATGATGAAATATGTTAATATGAAATTTATTTGATATCCATTATGAGAATGGAATAATTGAATATCTAAAAGCTCTTTGAGGATTGATATAAGAATGATGGATATAGCAGGAAATAATGAACCAGATCCTAGATCTACGCATTCCAAATGGTAGAGGGGCATAAGGCGGGTGCTGGAGAGAAAAGGCTAGGTTTGTGTGGGTTATGGCTGGTCTGAAGTAACAAGGAGGTTTACATTGTTTTTATTTATTATGTTGTTTACTAGAATTATCACTTTGAGTACTTTGGAATATGATAAAACATGACTTAATTATATGCCATGGTTATTAATGGCTTGAAGTTGTGTGAATAATATGATCTATAATTGTTATTTTATGAAATCCTAAGGAAATTTTAATGTGACGTGACAATATGATTTGAAATCAAGGAAAGACTGATTCTTGTGAAATGCTAAAACATATTATGGTACTTTGATCTAAAACTTATAATGATTAATAAAAATGGCTTGAGGCCATAAGAAAATCATGGTTCTTTATAGTGTGACAATTTAAAATGTATTATGATATTACTCAGAGATTCATTCCCTAGGTCTTTATGATGTGTTGAATAATTTTGGCATGAGTTATGTTTTCTGAGGATATAATGTATATGTGTCTAGTTAAATGTTGATGAATTCATAAGTTAGGTATGGATTTATCTCACTGAGCCTTAGACTCACTCTAATGTGTAGGTTTGGAGGCTAAGCTATCAGTTGGTGGCATATGCCTTGGATTATTGACTCAGCTCCATATATGTATCCAGTTCTGGTGGGTGAGCTAGAAGATGAGTGAGCTGGATGCTTCAGCTGATTTCATTGTCCTTGCCTGGTCATTTTCCTCGAGGGTGGTAGGCTTCTCGCTAACGAGTTAGGAGCCCTCTCAGCGAGCTGCGTTCCCTACTGTGACATTTAGTGATGCTTTTATCTTGCCCCCAATGACTTGGAGTCCACATTGAGCAACCTCGATCCTCCAATCTGGGCCTCCCTCTGATTAGCTGAGCCTCCTATTGGACCTTGGCCGACCCAATCCATGTTTTTGAAAAATGCCTATAACATAAGCCTCTAACTCTTAGCTTACTTTGCGGGCTGGGAATTGTAACTGGTAGTCAAAGTCTTTGTCTGCAATCTACAACATGGCTAAGTCCTCATGCTCAGACTACCATGTTGTCATTTCTATCTTTTAGGCTGTTATTCCCCTTGCTTTAGACCATACTTCTCACTGTGCATGGTTCTTAGCAGTTCACTTGGTGACTTCATCTTTCTTGGATCATCCGATCTAGAATAGCCGAATGTCCTCTAGGTCATTTGATGAACCGAAATTGGTTTATAATGCCTATGAAGCTCCCCTTGCTTCTTCATGAGATTGCCTGATGGATGCTTTAGTCAAGCCTTTTGTGCCTTTGGCAGTTTCACTTCCGATGAAACTCCTCGGGGTGTGCATGGTTTGTTGTAGATTTTAGGGGTGTGAATAGCCTGTTACACGTGGCTTCCCTGGATAACTTTTCTTGTTGGCTCCTGGGAAGTCTTGTTTTATTCTTGAATTATTTCTTCACAGCCTTTCCATGAAGTTCAACCTTGCTAGCCAGGTTTCTGACCCCTTTTTGAATTGCACTGGGTTTGAGTCAAGAAAGGAACCATTAGCTAAGAAAGGCTATAAGCTGGAGCAATCGCGTCCGTCCACGTTTCATCTGATGGGAGTTTGTCTCTTAAAAGCTGGCTTTCTTTTCCTTTGTGGGAGTGTGGACTTTAAGCCTTTGCTTTGTCTTTGTGTATCATCTCTTCTGATGTAGATTCACCTCATTGAGGGAGGTCTTTTAATAAAGTTTCGAGTATTGTGTTTGTACTCTTTGTCTTTCCAAGTCCTTTGCACGAATAGTTTAATTGGTTGCTGTTAGCAACGTGACCTACTCCCATAAAATTTTAACTCAGTAATCATTATGTGAAGTGTTTAACGGGATAATCAACCCCCATTATAAAAATAAAATCCAAGCCAATCAGCTTAAATCAATAAATTTTAGTTTAAAGGATATTTGTCATATAACCAATTGATCATGCCTGCTTACGCAAGATTTTTGTGCATAGCTGGCACTGCTTGGATGTAAGGTCTTAAAGTTGCCCACGTAAGGTTTTTGTGCATGAAGCACTCCTTAGATGTGGCTTGCGCAAGATTTTTGTGCGTGGCTAGCACTTCTATTGAAGTTGCCCGTGCAAGGTTTTTGTGAGTGAAGCGCTCCTTGGACATGGCTCACACAAGATTTTTGTGCTTGGCTAGTATTTTTTGGATGCGAGGTCATGAAGTTGCCCGCACAAGGTTTTTGTGTGTGAAGCACTCCTTGGACGCAGCTCGCATAAGATTTTTGTGCGCAGCTAGCACTTCTTGGATGTGAGGTCTTGAAGTTTCCCGTGTAAGGTTTTTGTGTGTGAAGCACTCCTTGGACGTGGCTCACGCAAGATTTTTGTGCGTGGCTAGCATTTCTTGGATGCGAGGTCTTAAATTTGCCTGCACAAGGTTTTTGTGCATGAAGCACTCCTTGGACGTGGCTCATGCAAGATTTTTGTGCATGGCTAGCACTTCTTGGACGCAAGGTCTTGAAGTTGCCCGTGCAAGGTTTTTTACATGAAGCATTCCTTAATTGCAACTCTCGCAAGATTTTTTTATGTGGCTAGCACTTCTTGCACATGAGGTCTTGAGATGTCATCACGGTCTGGTACTGAGTGACATGTGACCCTAATGAGTCATTTGGTACTCCCGTTTGTCTCACGTGAGGCTCTTCGATTCCCGATGGTGGCTGGTAATAATTGCTCGCGATTTCAGTGCATGTGTGTTGTGTCATTATGAGCTGGCCGCTGTCCTCCCCGGACTATTGGATCATGGGTAATTGATAGCCCTTTTGATCCGATGGTAGGATCACGATCCTTTATATATTGAGGATTCCTTCTCTCTCCCTCTCAACTTGCCATTTGAAAACTTCCAAAGTTTTAGTATCCTCTGCTCATCTGCTTCCTGGGTTGCTGTGATAGCCTCTCCTCCACCAGTCTGCACTGCATTTCATCCATTCTTCTGGTCGTTACCTAAGCCCTTCAAACCTTTTGTCACCATAAACCATGGTATGTTCCCTCTAGCTTTGTATCTTTTCTGCATTTTCTTCCTTCGTAGGAAATAGGGGACTTGGTCATAACTGGTTAGGAGACGATGACATTGATAGGTAGAGATGATTTGGATGCCTAGTTTTGTTTGGATCAGAATGGTTAGGCTTCTGGTAGGCTTTAGGACTTCAGACATTCATTTTAGTCTTTTGAGGTTCTGTGATTTGGCCGAAGGGTCTCCTCCATTTGTCGGAGTTTGAGTTGTCAATGCGGTGACAAAGGGTGTGCATGGCCTGTAGTGTAGGGGGGTCGTTAGCCTTAGTCTTTAGTACAGTTTTCTCTCAATGACTTGACTAACCTTTTCTTTGTGTAGATGGGAGTAGGTCATGCATGCCACCACCATATAATTAGGAGCGAGGACGACGAACTTGACTCATCCTAGAGTGCAGGGATTGTACGACGTACTGACGAAACAACCTCAAGTAGAACAGAGGTCGCTACGGATATGAGTACTCATCCAGGACACATCGAGGGCCAATGGGCCGCTGCAGGCCAACATCTTGATCGTCACGTATTCAAGTTGCATTCTTCCACTGTGCATCTTCATGACATCCAAACCGCAATCCAATCGTGCCGGATACCCAAAGGGTGCAGCACTGTAGTTCCTGCTCCGGATGATTATGTTTCTCATCCTCCTTGGGGCTTTATAGCTATAGGTCTTCCGCACCTCATGGTGGGATTATGATTCCCCATGCAACCTTTCATTGTTAATTTTTGGAACAAAATAAAACTCTATCCATTTCAACTTACACGAAATTCTTACACTTCGTTTATCTTGCTAGCCCTTATCCACATGGGCAATGGTCTTCCTCCCCCGTCACCTAAAACTTTATGTTATTTGTATGATTTGAGGTGCGTGAATTTAGAGGACAGGCTTCATTACCTCTCGACCGGGTAAATGCCATATAAGAGCATCTTGCCTAAGGGGGATGCTAGGGGGAAGTCCAACGCGGGGTGCTATAAGTCACGTTGGTTCTACAACTCATGCCCCTTGCTACACTACCTCAAGAATTTTGATTTTGTTCTCACTCCGGGTAGGTGGACTAGGTGTGAGTAAACTTGATAACTTTTTGATATCTGCTTCTAACTCTGATTTTTGCTTGATTTTGTAAACGGTACTAGTAAGCGGCTAACGCTAGAGGCTAAGGAGTTGGGGGTGTTAGATCAGTTCGTGACGTTTGAGGACCTAAAAAATGACTTATCCACATGGGCAACGGTCTTCCTCCCCTGTCACCCAAAACTTTAGGATATTTTTACAATTTGAGGTCCGCAACTTCAGAGGACGGGCTTTATTACCTCTCAGCTAGGTAGATGCCATATAAGGGCATCTTGCCAAAGGGGGATGCCAAGGGGAAGTCTAACGTGGAGTGCTATAAGTCATGTTGGTTCTACATCTCATGCCCCCCACTGTGCTACCTTAAGAATTTCGATTTTGTTCTCGCTCCAAGTAGGTGGACTAGGTGTGGTAAACTTGATAACTTTTTTATATCTACTTCTGACTCTGATTTTTGCTTGATTTTGCAAATGGGACTGGTAAGCAGCCAATGCTAGAGGCTAAGGAGTTGGGGGTGCTAGATCAGTTCACGACATTTGAGGACCTCAAAAATGACTTCCAATTTGATGAAAGCCTCATCTGTTATTACAAGCTTGCCCCGACACATAGGTATCGAAGTCACTAGGGAGGTAGGAATCCGCCATTTGATAGAGGTCAGGCCTGTGAACTTTGGCAACTATGACAAAGTGATGGAGCTGATCCTTAGAACACCCCCTTCAAATAGTGAGGACGAGGCCCCTCCAGCTTGTGAGGTCGATCTGACTCCAGTCATCATAAAATAGACCCCAGCCCCTGAAGTTGAAGTGACTCCAGTCATCGTAAATTAACCAGTAACTTCTGTTGCGATCCTTTCACCAGAACTAACCCCTGAACAGCAACCCAAGGAAGCGGTCGCAGCCAATGTTGCTACTTCTTCTGGCCTTCCTCATAAGAAACGGAAGGTCATCAAGGGGAAGAAAAAGGTGATTCCCCACAAACGAGCAACGTCAGAGGTAGAGAGTGTGAGGTCATTGGCTGAGCCTGGTTCCAAGATAGAGGGGTATGCTTGAACCTTCATTGAGAACCTAAGCACAATCTTAGGATATGGCAGCAAAGTTAGTGTGCTGGAGGTCGAAGACTTCACTATAGGGAGGCTAGTAGGGTTTGCAGCTCGCCACGGCTTGGTGGTAAGTATTGCTCCTTCCCTTAGTTGCCCTATTTGTTTTCAAGTCTAATCTCATTGCTTGTTCTCACAGAATTTGCTGACATTAATGAAGATCGAGGAAGCACTCGGAGGCCAGGATGACATGAAGTCTACTCTTATGGACGAGCTGGCTATCCAGATTGCTAAGGTCTTAGAGCTTAAGGAGAAAGTTAAAGAGTTGGATACTGCTCTATCTTATGAGGCAAAGCATCATGAAATTACTGAGATAAACTTTGGCCTTGCCACCAACGACTTGAACAAGGCGAGGCTGTTGCTGGAGAACTGGAGGCTTTGAAAAGAGAACTTCATCTTGCCAAAGAAAAGGCAGCTAAGACCAAAGCAGAAATGTCTTTGCTGGTGGCAGAGATAACCAGGGAAACAAGGACTAAGACTTATGCTTCCTTCTTCTACACTTTATGGGAAAGGCACTATGAGCTGGATTTCTCCTTCTTCAGCCCTCAAGCCCTCGAAGCCATGGAACATTGGGAAAGGAGAGCTACAAGGAAAGGACAGAGTGCTGGGGTTGAAACTCCTCCTGTCGAAGTTACCGTTCAAGGGGAAGGTAGCTCTCAGGTCGGTAACGATGCTCCAGTGGTTGGAGTTCCTGATGCTCCAGCTTCTGACCCTCAGCCCAATGAAAGCTTAGCTCCTGAAGCCCCGACTTCTTAGAATATGAACTTTGTAACTTTGTAACTTTGTTTTTCTTTATTTGCAAAACCTATAATGAACTTTACGGACAATCTGTATGAAATGGCTTTGTTGTGATGGAAGCCGAACACATTTTTCTTCATTACTTTTATGCTTGACTATGCAAACTTGTTTACTTATAAGAATTTGGCATGCTATATCAACTATTATTGTATTGCATAATACATAACTTTACACAGAGATCTCTATTCCAACCTTATTCCATAAAGAATTCGAAGAATTATATATTCATTTACAACAGACAAACTCTTGTGTACCGAGGCATTTATTGGTAATAATGGTAGAGATGCTCAGCATTCCAGGCTCGAGGGAATTCTACTCCATTCATGTCTGCCAGATGATAGGCTTCATCACTCATGACCCTTTTAATGAGGTATGGACCTTCCCAATTCGGTCCTAAAGTCCTTCGCCAAGTTTGCATGCTCCAAGAAGGATGAGGTGTAGGATGAGATTGCTGAGTTTAAACTTTCAAGCTTGCATTTTACAATTGTAATACATCGCTACACATCGTTGGTGGGATGCAATCTTGAAACTAGCTCTTTCTCTCACTTCCTCCATAAGGTCCAAGTTTATAGTGAACAGTTGCTCATTGTCCTTTGGATTAAAGGTAATTCTTTACTGCGTCTTGACCGCAAGTTCTGCTAGGATCATTGCCTCACATTTGTATACCATTAAAAAGGGGATTTCCCTAGTGAAGTTGCTAGGTGTGGTCCTGTAGGCCCATAGTACTGCTTACAACTCGTCCACCCAGGCTCCCTTTTTAGCTTATAACTTGGTTTTCAAGATCTTCTTAATGATCTTATTGATGGCCTTGACTTGCCCATTGGCTTAAGGATGGTCTACAATTGTGAAGCTTTTAGTAATTTTGAGGTCATCGTAGAACTTGATGAACTGCTCACTAGTAAACTAAGTCCCGTTATCGATCATGATCTGTTAAGGGACTCCGAACCTGCAGATGATGCTATTCCACATGAACTTTTCAACCTTGGAGGATGAGATTTCAGCAAGTTCTTTTGCCTCTGCCCACTTGGTGAAGTAGTCCACAGCTACTATTGCATACTCGTAATTTTCTCGGGCTTTAGGAAGTGGTCCAATCAAATCCATCCCCCAAATTGCAAATGGCCATGGACTGGTCATTTGCTTTAGGTAGGCTGGCAGAGCTTGTGGTACCTTTATGAACCTTTGGCACTTATCACACCTTTTGATGAGGTCAATAACATTTTATTTCATGGTGAGCTAGTAAAAGCCCTATCGAAGAGCCTTTTGTGCCAAGGACAATCCCCTAGCATGGTTTCCATAATGACCTGCATGAATCTCCTCCAAGACAGTGCTACAGTCCTCGCCATCTATGTATCTTAGAATTGGGGTCATAAACCCTCTCTTGTAAAGTACATCATCGTAGATGCAATATCTGGCTGCTCAAGCTCACAGATGTCGCACCTTGAATTTATCTTCTAGTAACTTCTTGCTCTGTAGGTATTCTAGGATCATATTCATCCAAGAGTTATGTGCCATGGCAACTGCCATCACAACATCTTGATACTCAATACTCAGGGATGGGAGGAGCTCTATTGAGACCATTCCTATGAGATCAAGGTCGTCAGTGGTGGACAAATGAGCCAAAGCATCAGTATGCACCTTTTGGGCTTGTGGGATCTGACTAATCTCAAACTGCTGGAAGGAGCCTAACAATTCTCGGACTCTTTGGAGATAGCTTATCATCTTCTACCCATGAGCTTGGTATTCACCTTTCACCTGGTAAATGATAAGCTACGAGTCGCTGAAAATCTTTAATCTCTTGGTATGCACTTCCATGGCCAATCACAAACTAACCAAGAAGGCCTCGTATTTAGCTTTATTATTAGTTGCTTGGAAACCAAACCTTGGAGCACAAAAGACCTTGTGTCCTTCTGGTCTGATAAGAAGCATCCCTGCTCTAGCCTTTTGGTCGTTGGACAACCCATCAATGAATAACTCCTACCATTGGGTCTTCAAAACTTCTATCTCCTCTTGTGCAGGTCCTGTGAATTCAGCAATGAAATCGCTAGTGCCTGTCCCTTGATGGCTATTCTGGGCTTATATTCGATGTCAAATTGAGCATGCTCTATTGCCCATTTGAGTAACCATCCAGAGGCATCTATCTTTTGTAGGACTTGTCTCAGCGAGAACTGCGTGAGGACTCTGATACTATGTGCTTAGAAATAAGGTCACAACTTTCTCAAGGCAATGACCAGGTAGTAGGCATGCTTTTCCATGGGTGAGTATCTTGTTTCAGTATCTAGCAATCTTTTGCTTACATAATAGATGGGAAGTTAAGTTCCTCCCTCTTTTCAAGTTAAGGCCGTGCTCAAGGCATGCTGAGATACTCCTAAGTATACAGTCAGTCTTTCACCCTCTTTTGGTTTGGAAAGGAGAGGTGCTTGTCTGAGGTACATCTTGAGTTTTTGAAAAGCAACCTTGCACTCTGGGGTCCATTAGAACCTCTTCTCCTTTTTAAGGATGTCAAAGAAGGGAACACATTTGTCCGTTGCTTTTGAAATAAATCTGCCAAGCACAACAACCTAGCCGTTCAAGCTTTGGACATCCTTTGGACCAGTGGGAGAATGCATATCAAGGAGTGCTCTGATCTTCTCTGGGTTCACTTCAATCCCTCTATTATTGACTATAAAGCCAGGGAATTTACCTGAGGCCACTCTGAATGCACATTTATGTAGGTTTAGCTTCATCTGATACCTTCTCAGGGTTTGGAACATCTCATCTAGGTTGCAAATGTGGTTGATGAGCTGTTTAGACCAGCATGTCATCAACATATACCTCCATGGTCTTACCAATCTGTTCTTGAAACATCATGTTTACTAATTGCTACTAGGTTGCCGTCGCATTTTTAAGCCCAAAGGACATTACCTTATAGTAGTACAAATCACGATCAGTAATAAATGAGGTATGCTCTTCATCCTGCGTGACCATCAGAATTTGATTATATCCTGAAAAGGCGTCCATGAAGCTGAGGAGTTCATGCCTTGCCATCACATCTACAAGATGGTCTATCCTTGGCAAAGGGAAACTATCTTTGGGGCACGCCTTCTTAAGGTCAGTTAAATCAATACACATTCTCCATTTCCCGTTCTTCTTCTTTACGAGGATGGGATTGGCCACCCAAGTGGGGTACTGTGCTTTTTGGATGAAGTTGTTCGTTAAGAGCCTATCCACCTTTTCTTTGAGCGCCACGTAGTGCTCGGCAGTCATTGGTCTTCTCTTTTGGAAAACTGGCTTGACTTGGGGATCGATATTCAATTTGTGAGACATCACATTCGAGTCAATGCCCACCATGTCTTCATGATTCCAAGCGAAAATGTCCATATTTGCCTTGAGAAAATCCGTTAGTTGTACTTTCACATCGGGCGGCAGGCATTTCCCACACTTGAGGAATCTTTCCTTATCCTCCTCACTTACCTACACATCCTCAAGCTCTTTGACTGGTCTGGTGGCCCACACAACCTCCACCTTTCGAGGGTCAAGATCATGACTGACCCCTTTCACGCTTGGTACCCAAGGTTCTCCTCCGGACACCATATTCACTTTCTTCCCTTGAACCCCGAGTTTGATTGTGTCTTCATAGTAGCACCAAGCTACTTGTTGCTCTCCTCATATGCATCTGAGTCTTTTTGGGGTTAGGAATTTGATGGTAAATGTCTTGGTCGATGTCACCATATCAAAATCGTTCATGATGGGACGTCCCAACACCGCATTGTAGGTCGAGGGATAATCTATAATTAAAAAGTCCACCATGACAATTGCTTGTTTATTGAGAGATCCCAAAGTAAGTGGGAGTCTAATTCATCCCATAGGGCATATCCTATCTCCCATAAAATCATAGAGGGGCTTGGGTGATGGATCTAGTTGACTTGCACTCACACTCATCTAGTCGAAGCACCCCTTGTACATCACGTTCATGGAGCTCCTAATATCAAGCATTATCCCTCTCACCTCCACGTTGCCGATCTTTGCTCGGATGACAATTGCATCATTGTGGGATAATGAATCCCTTGTGTGTCCTCCTCTATGAATGAGATGCTATCCAAAGCTATCTTAGCCTTCTTGGCAAGCCTTTCGCATTCCACATGACTTGTCAGAAAGACACGACTTGCTACTCGCACGTAGCGATCGTGTGATCGGTTTGAAGTACCTGCAATGTGAAGTCCAACATGTATTGTGAAGATAGTCTTCATGGAGGGCACTTCCTCGCACTTTGGAGTTTGGTGACGTTGTGGTGCAGGCTACTGGGGATGGGGGGTCGTTGCCCTAGGGATCTCACCACATAATCTCTTAGGCAGCCTCTCTTAATGAGGTCTTCAATGGCATCCTTTAATGCCTAGGAATCTAACGTATTATGCCCAACTTCGCTATGATAGGCACAGAATTTGTTGCAGTTCCTTTTCTCAATAAGGGTTCTTAGGGGCTTAGGTCTGCCAAAGTCTCCATTGTCCCTCTCGGTCACGTAGATCCTGTTTGGAGTGTTTGACAAAATAGTGTAGGTATCGTGGCAACCTCGAGGCTGAAACTGTTCACTCCAGGCCTTCTTCATGGTTTGGCCTCTAAAGCCCCCCTTCTGGCCTTCTTTACTGCTCCCACCTCCAGTTCTTTTCCTACCTCGGTTGGAGGTACTTGCCTCCTCCTTCTTGCTCAATTTCTTTAGATCGAAGGTTTCTTCCCAATGGATCTCCTTAGCGGCCCACTCATAGAACTCACCTAGGCTCTTGACAGGGGACTTGTATATGTCCTCGTATAGTTTTCTATCTTTTTGGAGTCCAGTTGAGATTGCCATGAGAACACTCTTGTTTGACGGGTTTTCTACATTGCTAACCTCTTGTCAGAACCTGGTGATGTAGTCCTTGAGCAACTCATCTTTTTGTTGGAAGACCATGGCTAAGTGGCAGGAGGGGCGAGTTGCTTCTTCAATGCCCTATACTGGTTGAGTAACTTCGTTTGACATTCCTCCCAACTCCTTATGCTACGAGCTAGGAGACTTCTAAACCATGTCCACGGCGCCTCTTAGAGCGTGACTAGGAAGACTCGGCACTTCACCAGTGGGTTGGAAGTCTACAGGTCCATCTAGACATTAAAAGCATCCAAATGGCAGTAGGGATTGCTATCCCCATTATAGAGGGGGATATTTGGAATCTTAAATCTATGGGGAAGGGGCTTCATCTCAATTTGGCTGGAGAGTGGAGTTCTCTCCTCATGGGATTCTCGGTTCCCTTGGGATGTAGAATTCTTCTCTAACTGCTCCATTCATTGGAGTAGTTCTTCGACCATTAGGTCTCGGGACTTAGACCAGTGACTGGAAGTCCTTTGACTCCTTTCGTATCATTTACTATGGGAATGCCAGTCAGAAGTTTTATGCCTTTTATCGTATTCACGGCTGAACGAGTCACGGTCCGTCTCTTGCACATTATCGGTCTCATGCGATCTCTTGCCTTGGTGCGAGCTTCCACCTCATTGGTCATTTCCCTTGTCCTCCTAAACTCGGTGGACTTCAGACCTTAATCACGAGTTGGATGAACGAAGCAAGCCAGCTCATTGACGCTCGATCCTGGCTTGCTTTTCATGATGAGGCCCTAGCTGGTGATATCCACCCTCAGGTACAGCCACTTCATCTTGCCTTAGTGCACCTTGGCCAATGCTTTGACCATATTGACTATCTCTTTCATGGTATTCTCCAATGCTTCCTAACGCTGGTCAAGTACTTATTGGTGCCATTACCAAGTTTGAACTTCATTGATTCCAGAAGCCATGAACTATTGAGAAATGAGGGAAGTGGTGCTAGCGTTGGGACCTACCGTAGGGGTAGCTATGTTTCGCTGTTGTGCCTGACCTTTGGGTTGGCCAGTGGAAACTTCTACACTTCTGGTTATTTTTCCTCTCACCATTGCACCTAAAACAACTCAGAATAATCTATCAGGAATGGAAGAACAATGAGTGTGTAGTGGGGGCCCTTCTTCTAGCGCCAAAATGTTGACACCAAAATCTAGTCAACTGGTTTGGCCCCTACGTCCATAGTGATATTTGTTTGTTCACTAAAGGATTGTTTTATAGAGTTTGAATACAACTGTAGTATTTTCTCATAGTATACAGTGTTCTCTTAGTATTCCGATAGAGTTTCTGCATGCAAGATTTTTTCTCTCTTTCTCACGGTGACCACCCCTTCCTATTTATAGAAAGGGGGAGGGTTACAAGTGTAATTTTACAAACAATAGAATGATTACTTCCGCCACTTTAGGCATTTAATGCTTGACATTGGGTAATTAATGTTGGGTAAATCATTATCAGACTTCCGAGGAGCTGATGTGTAGGTTTGGAGGCTAAGCTATCAATTGGAGACGTATGCCTTGGATTGCTGACTTAGCTCCGTACATGTATCCGATTCTGGTGGGCGAGCTGGATGCTTCAATCGATTTGCTATCCTTGCCTGGTCATTCTCCTCAAAGGTGGTAAGCTTCTCACTGAAGGGTTGAGAGCCCTCTCAGTGAGCTACATTCCTTACTGTGACATTGAGCGATGCTTTCAGCTCGCGCCTGATGATTTGGAGTCTTCGCTGAGCAACCTTGATCCTCCAATCTAGGCTTCCCTCTGATTAGCTGAGCCTCCTATTGGACCTTAGCTAGCTCAATCCATGTTTCCAAAAAATGCCCATAACATGTTCACATCAGCAGAGTTAAATTGGAACATTTGTGTGTCTTGAAAATCTAATTAATTTTGTGATGTAGATTATGGAAAAAGCTAGAAGCTAGAAAAGCCAAGAATTTGAGTCTGGTAATGAAGAATTGTCCATTAGATGAACTAATCCACACCATGAAGTTGGTGATAATCCTGAAGTCCTTCAATAGGTAGAAAAACTAGTGCAGTAGGCAATGAATTGCCTGACACAAAATTAACACAAAATCAAAATCAAGATATGAATAGAGGACCCAATAAGGGTACACAAAATGAAAGAGATCAAAACCGTCTACCTAGAAATGAGTAACCAAGTTGGTTGAGAATTATTCATGAATTTTTAAAACTAAAGATGCCTCAATATATCAGAACAGATTCTTCCCCATATCAATTTCTCAACCAAATCGAAAGATATGGTAGGATATTACAATGCCCTGAACCCTTACTAATAGAGCTGGTAGGGTACCAGTTAGATGATTTAGCACATTACTAGTATGTTGGAATCATTAAGAGATGAGTTGCTGATGCTGATCCATTAACTTGGGCAACATTCCAAGAAATTTTTGCCAATAGATTTCTTCCTCCTAGTGTCCAACAGGTGAATGCTAGAAAGTATGAAAACTTGAAATAAGAAAATTTATCTATAAGTGAGTATGAGGTCCAATTCACTCGGCTCTTTCAATATACAACTCACTTAATTACTAATGAAACTATGAAGATAGAAAGGTTTGTACAAGGACTTCGCAATTAATATATTGATCAAATCAAAATTGATTTAGACACAATGTACCAGCAAGCTATGAATCAGGCTTTGTGGATTGAATTAAGGTCCAAAGAATGCCATGAAAAAGAAGTGTTTCTTGGTAGCGAGAAGATAGTTCAAATTGAAAAAGCTAGTATTGCATCAAGTAGAAAGCCAATTCCAGTTCATGGAATACCACCTGGTAGATGGAGAGAAAATCATACTAGACCATCTCAATCACAAAATCTAATTATAAGAAGAAAAGTAGGAGGTCAATTAGTTTCAATTGTTTCTACTCCATTCCATGGAAAGAATGCAATCCAAAATCAGGGGAAACTTAATGTTAAGAATCCACTATGTATAATTTGTAGTGTAATACATTATGAACCGTGTGGAAAGAAATTGATGAGATGTTTTCACTGTGGAAAATTGGGACATGGAGTATGGAAGTGCCTCATGATTATAGGTGTCTCAAGGTATGGTGCAAATTCTTAAGCCCAACCTCAAAACTAGATTGGAAGGCCAAACATCGAATGCTAAAATTTTAAGTATTTTAGAAATCCATAAAATTATAAAATTGGTATTGTTAGACCCTGGAGTAACTTATCTCTTTATAGAGTCATATTACTAAATAAACCTAGTGAACTGTTGATAATAATGGTTTTAGTTAACAAGATTCTTCTAGTTGATTATATGTATAAGAATTGTGTTATGATAATAGGAGATAGTCACTTATATTCAAATTTAGTTATGATAGATATGATTGATTATGATGTAACCCTAGGTATGGGTTGGATTTCCTAGCATTGTGCTTGCATAAATAGTTTGATACGATAATTACATTTTATGTCAACAAATTTCCTCCTATAGTCTCTCAAAAAGAGCAAGTGATTGAGGTGGATAGTTTAAATTCAAGCATATAAGCTTGTAAGTTGTTAGATAAAGGTTGCATAGTTTATCTAGTTGTGATGAAAGACCTAAAGTAATTTGTCTCAAAACTAAGTGAGGTTTCAGTGGTGTGAGAATTTTCAACAGGTGCCATGACAAATTATCCAAATTACCACCGGATCAAAAAATAGAAATTGATCTTGTATCTGATGCTAAATTTATTTCCATGGCTCAATAAAATTGAAACAATTGACAATATAGTTACAAGAGTTAGTTGATAGAGGCTCTAATCACCTAAATACATCACTATAGGAAGCATTTGTGCTCTTTGTTAAAAAGAAAACAAAATGATACAGTGGCGTATTGATTGTCTTCTAGTTATTAAGAATAAATATTTCCTCCTCATATGAATGATTTGTTTAGTTAGTTACAAAGGGTGAGATATCTCTTGAGGATTGACTATAGATTGAGATATCATTAGCTAAATATTTGTAGAGAGAATTGTCAAAGAAGCATTTATATGTAGTATATGACTAGAATGGGAAAAGGTTAGAGTGGCTAATTAAGATGCTTATTTTCTTTATGAGTATTATTTGTTCTATGATCTAAGCTAACTGAATTTAGAAGAATTTTTTTATTAGAATGGTGTTATGATTGAAAGGTTCATGATAAACCTAGTAAGTGGTGACCTTTGAAAACATTGAATTTGGCACACAAAATGCATATGATGTTAAGTGTGAATAGGAGATGGTATAATTGGTCAAAAGTTGAAATGAGTCAATGTAATAATAAGAGAAGAATTAAGGATTTAAGATTGAAATTAAGAAAAAGGCATGATGATTAGCTACAAATAGCTTATGCAAATGGGTTGGATGTTAAATTAATTATTGAAGATAGATGGAATGGTTTCTTGGAAATAACTACATGTTAACTTTATGAATAGATTGTTTTTCTTAAGTGTTTATTGATGATATTATGGTATACTCCAAAAGCAAAGAAGAACATGATCAATATCTGGAGATAGTACTACAAACTCTGAGATAGCTTAAATTCTATGAGAAATTCCCTAAATGTAAAATTTGGGTAACTAATGTTAAACTTCTTGGTTAAGTAGTGTCATAAGAGAATTAACCTAGACCAATGATGGTCACTAAAATTTGAAGTTTCTTGGATACTCTATTGTAGTTTAGTTTAGTTTTTGAAAATCAGCATTTGTTAACCATAGGAGTAAGCAACTTGCTCTCCTATAAGTATTTTCATATGGATTTTGTATATAAGCTTATGAGTTTAAATTTTGGTAATATTATGGGAAAGATATGCTGAGTGGAGGTCAGTGATAGGATGTATCGAAATGGTGTTTTATAAGGAAAGATAAACATAATTGAAATCTATAAGTATGAAATTTTAAAGTCAAGTGAATGTTTTAGCTAAGAGTAGAAAAGTTGCCTCCATGTTCATTAGTTGGAGATGTATAATAGAACGTACCTCGTCTTATGGCTTAACAATAGGAAGGTTAAATTAATAGTTTTGATTGAGTTTATGGGCTATGATTTGGAAGAAAATATGACTAAATTCAAATATTGAATTAGCTCCCTAGACTAGTAAATTAAGCTATACCAATTGTAGACATTCCTCCCTTATTCTTTAATAAGTTATGATATATACAAGTCACAAAGAATTGTTTTCAATTAGTGTTGTTATTGTTACTAGATTTGTCTATAATTACAAGTTACCAATCCGATATTAGATATTAGAATGATATTGTTTAAGGCATTTGATAGGAGGATAGGATATGTAGATATCTAATAAATTAGTTTGAGCCAGGAAGGCAAAGTTGTTAGAACTATTTCTAGTAGCAAGTGCTATTGGAAAGGTATAACCAATTTGTGATCAAATAAAGGTAGCTTAAGATAAATGAAAGTTGTGTTTGATTAGAAAAAGAAGAGAATTAGAATTTGATATTAACTTACCAATTAAGATGTAAGAAATCCGTTCGGTACTCCAAGTTTTATATGAAAGTTTGATATTGTAGAAAAAGACATAGAACTAAATGCTAAGCTAGCATATGGAGAGCAACCAATAGCCGTTCTCATTTGACAAGTTCAAAAACTAAGATCAAAGAAAATTTCTATGGTCAAAGTGATGAGGGAACAATATGATGAGCAAGAGGCCACATGGAAATTAGAACTGAGATATGAGAGAAATATCTTTGATTATCCATCAAGGAATGAGAACAATGAATAAATGTATCACATTATCTATCATAGATAACTTGTTTGTTAAACCTACTATCATCATTCAGAATATGAGGATGAATTCTTTTTTAAGGGGCAGAATTTGTAACTTCCCAAATTTCTAAAATGAATTTTGATAACAATATGGCTTTTCAAAAAATCTAAAAAGGGAAACTTTGAAAAATTTAAGAATTTGAAACTGTAATTTTGGGATATGAAGTGTTCAAACATAGTGGAAAAAGATTTTATGAATAATAGGAATCGTCAAAAAGTGGAAGTTCTTAATTCAGATGCTCATGGAGCAAAAATTATGTTTCCAAAATTTAATATTCAAAAAAAACTTAGGAAAGATTGAAACTAAGGCTATAGGTTCCTAGCAAGTGTAAACTTATAGTCATTATGAAGGTAAATTAATTTAACTAATTTGTGTCAAAATTTCATAGCTGCTGGCAATCAGTGAGCATGTCAATTTTGGACTTTAAGTGAAGAAATTAGCAAAGTCACCAAATAATAAAAATTATAAAACTTGTTAGGTAAGAAGTCAAAGGAAGTTGACTCAAATTTTCCTATTCCATTTTTACCCCTTAAGAGTCGGTTCCTTCTCTCCCTTTTAAGCCATTTTCACTTGCAAAACATGCAACCCATTGGGGTCCTCTCCAAACTTAGAGCTTCTCTTTCTACAAGCTCTCCTTCTCTCTTCAAGTAATCTTTCATCCTTCTATGTAAATTTCTTATATTTTTACAGTTGATTCCTCTCTTCTTCCTCTATAATTTGACATCAAAATCTTATTGATTCATAGAATAAAATTTGAGTTATGAATTTTTGAAATATGCTATCACTATTCACTTCACTATTTAACCCATGAATCAATCTAATTTTTTATGGTGTTTTATAAGTTGAATCTATTAGATATAGCTTATTTCTATTCAATGGAATCATAATTTGATCATATATGATTAGTTGAAGAGGAAAAATCCTTGGAAACATGAAAAGCTAATAAGCTCTTCTTTTGTGTTCTTGAAGAGTATTGAAGATCTTTGTGTGATTTGTTTAATATATTTTTTCCAGCTACTAAAGTGAGTAATCCTTACCTTTCTTGTGAATTATGATGTGCTCTTGCTTGTGATTTGTTAATTCATTGATGCAAATGGGTAAGATGAGCTCTTGGTGATTGTGTAGCCAAATATAAGCTTATTTAAACTTTCAAAACATGTTGAAATAAAGATTTTCATTAGAAGGTTGAATACAAAGTTACTTCCCCTATTTTTCTATTGTTTGCATGCAAAATCTACTTATGTGATTCGAATTATAGCTTTTTGAACTAAACCCACAACCAAGCTCGCACTAATCTATAACTTTTGCTCTTACAATTCAAATTAAATTTTTATGATTTAAATTGATATTTCCTACTCTATTTTTTTATTTTGATCATGATTCAAAATGTGTTTAAATTTGGACTTCCTAAAAGTTTCTAAAATTTGGCTAGTAGAATCACATTTTCAACTGAATTTCCTTGATTTTACTCTAATTTCTTCAATGATTCTAATCACAATTCTACTTGAACTTCAAACTTGATTCTGCTCACAATTCTGGTCACACCTTTAGAATTTTTCCACTCTTTTCAATTTAAACTTCTTTTCTTTAAAAACTATTCTATTTCTTTGGGTCTAAACTTACATGAGATACAGTTAAGTTTGAATATTCTTTAAGAATTGGCCTATGGTATATAATGGCAATGATATGTGATATATGTGATAAAGATGATATAAAATATATGTGAATGATAGATTACATGATAATGTGATGAAAATGATGCTATTGAGATACTTGAAAATTTGCCATGAAACATGGGATGACAATGAATGGCTTTGATTATGGAAAGGCAATTACTATGAATGGAATTATGCTATAAAGTTTGATAATGTGCATGAAATATTGAAAAGTTTGTGATGATATGATTGTTACTAAAATTACAAATACTGTAAGTGATTATATAATGAAAAAATGATGCATGGGAAAAAATGATACACAATGTTATCAATAATGATGAAATGTGTTTTTATGAAATTGATGAGATATCCATTATGAGAATGGAATAATTGAATATCTGAAAGCTCTTTAAGGCTTGATATGAGAATGATGGGATATGGTGAGAAATAATGAACTGAATCTTGGATCTATGCGTTCCAAATGGTAGAGGGGCATAAAGCGGATGCTGGAGGAAAAAAGCTGGGTTTATGCAAGTTATGGCTTGACCGGAGTACCAAAGAGGTTTATATTGCTTTTCTTTATTATGTTATTTACTGGAATTGTTATTTTGAATACTTTGGAATATGATAAAATATGACTTGATTATGTGCTATGGTTATTAACAGCTTAAAGCTGTGTAAATAGTATGATTTATAATTGTTATTCTAAGAAATCCTAAGGAAGATTTAATGTGACATGACAATATGATTTGAAATCATGTAAAGATTGGTTCTTGTGAATTGTTTGAACATATTATGGTACTATGATCTAAAACTTATAATGATTAATGAACATGGCTTGAAGCCATGAGAAAATCATAGTTCCTTATAGTGTGACAATTTAAAATGTATTGTACTACTACTCAGAGGTTCATTCCCTAGGTCTTTATCATGTGTTGAATAATTCTGGCATGAGTTATGTTTTTAGAGGATTAGATGTATATGTGTTTGGTTAAATGTTGTTGAATTCATAAGTTAGATATGAATTTATCTTACTGAGCCCCAAACTTACTCTTCTATGGTTTATTTTTCAAATTCTCAAGAATTTCCTATTAACCCACCTCTAAAAAGTAAGGATGGGCGAAAACTTTATAGAAGTTGTTATTGATGTAAATACCACCATAATAGAGAGTCCTTTAGGCATGTATGTATATTATGAGCTTATTGAAAGCTTATTGAATAGAAGTTTAATCAAGCATAAGTCACAGTTGGGTAGTGCCTCTATACACTATAAAAATATGTTATATATCAATGATTCTCTCTTCGTCTATAAGTTTGCGTGATTAATCACTCGATTTTAAGAATATAAGAGTGGGAAATATTGAAATCAGTATAAGTAGAAATGAATAATAGAGACAAGTTAAAGTCTAGTGATTATCAATCAAGGATTAATATTCATGCCAATTATGATTAGGAGTTTGGGTTATGATAGTTTCCCTAAAGTATATCAACATTAGTGATGAGTTAGCCGACGTCTTTTACTAAACCCATTATAAGATATGCTTTTAGTAAGCATGTTAGGGGTTTAGGTTTCGTAAGAATTTGATATACTATTGTGCTGTACTTTAGTTTTGGTAAAATAAAGTTATGTTCCTATCATTTTTTGACTAATGATAAAGGTTAATTATATATGTATATTTATTGTCACCAAGCTTTGATTGTCTCCTTCACACAAGATATCACCCTAACACTTGAGTAGTGGGTAGGATGAAACTTAAATGATCACTCGGTGCCATACATAAGTGATCTCCTTATTTCTTAGGTGGCAAGTGAGGATTTATGGTAAAAAAGTATGTCACCTTAGCTATATGCTAAGATGAAACTCTCCAAAGAGTTAAGCATAGAGGATGCTCACACCTCTATAAAGCTTATATGAAGTCAAATTTGAAACTTCATGGTTCAAGCTAGTTACTTTGTGATGACTATTCTGAGTTCTGTATAATGTACTATTAGAGTGTGACAAGCCTTAAGTGGGAACTCTACTATAACATACATTTCATATTCTATATGCTATAAGACGACCTATGTTAAGGAGTAACTGAATGGGTCCCTACTTCATCACTATATGAGTCCTATAAGACTTGTGAGTGTCCTATGTGTGAGTACTATAAGACTTGTGAGTGTCCTATATCGTACACTTTAGGACTTGGACCTATGTTGTGAATCTAAAATTAGATGTTGCTACTTTAACTTGACTTCCAATGAACCAAGAATTATGTGATCTAGTGGAACATGTCTAGGAAAGTAGCTTAAACTTAGTAGATTGACATAAGCATCTAAGGAAAAATCATTCGATCTTACACCTATGGATTTGTAGCTCATTGCCCTAGTAGTTACATAAAACTTGCTTAGTTGATGTAACCATGAGCATAAAGGATATAGATTGATTTTTGCATGGCTCTATATTTAAAAGGGAACAAGGATGTAAAAATTTAGTGTACGTAGATGATTTGGCACATAGTGAGACTTGCATACTGTCATGATAGTTAGATGGTGACTTAATATGTCATTTACTCATTTGTATCTTTCTCATGTGGCCACACATTCCATTTCTCATATGATTAAGAGATTAAAACAAACATTGGATTGAGGAACATGCATGCCCACATATTCAAGTGGGAGATGCTGCATGAAATGTGATAGGTTCACATGGGCATGCTATATGGGATTATTTTTAATCTTACTATCCATTAATTATTTAGTTTTTTAAATAATTAATTGAGATAAATAAATAAATTAATCCTAAATGGATTTATGATGGTGATTAATTGATATATGATGAGCACATTATCTACAATTTAATTTTATAGATAATTATTCCTTTAATCAAGTATTCTAAATTTATTGAGGTGAGATCTCAAAAATTGCTCTTAAGTATAGCAAAATATTTAGAAAAATAAGAAAAAATTCGTGCTCACCTTTACCATCATGGAAAACATGTGTTTTCCATCTCTTCTCCTTACTATTTTACTCTTAAAGGCACCATCTAAAGCTTATGGGACTTTGGATGTGTAATTTCAACTATGGAGGACTCTAGTAGCTGCTTTACAACCATTAGGAGATGCATTGGTTCATGATTGCAATTTTAGGGGTGGGATTGGTTCAGTTATAAGCGATTTAACACAAAATATTTAACAAACCTAACATTTCAGTTTAACATTTTGAAAAATCGATTTAAACTAAATGTCAATTTGAAATCACTAAAACTGAATGTTTTAGTTTGTATCGAATTCGATTGGTTTATTTTAATTTGGCTTTTGGAGCTCCTTCTTGTAATTTTGTTACATTCCAATCTTCTAGATTAGTTTTTTCATTGTCAAAAACTAACTTTTATTACTGTATGCCCAATTTAATCCATTTAACATATAGTAGAAAAAGGCGAATTGGTAAATAAGTTAGAGATATTTTCTAAAAAGGAACAAAAGGCATGCTATCAGGTCCCTTTATCAAAAATAAAGAAAAACAATTTATAATGCGGAATTAATGTTGAATCTTTCCCTTATCTCGTTGGAGATATT
>JANHAO010000416.1:0-42905 GCA_026873985.1 Saraca asoca | reverse complement strand
AAAATTGATCCCCCCCCCCCCCCCCCCCCTTATTACATCAATACTGCCTTCATACGATTATTGCATGGAGATTGAAAGAAAAAAAAATGCAAATAAATAAATGAATTATATATTTGTCAATTCCTATTTATGTTTTTTTTTTCCCTTCGTGTTTCAATCTTGCTTGCCAAGCACACCCTGAGCTTCCCTCGAAGAGACGAAATTAAGGAATAGCTGCTTTACAAATTGATCTGCTCCTGCAAGAAACACAGGAAAATTACATATTTGCACTTGCTGCCCTTATCCTTTAATCTCCTTGGTGTTAGAATATGTATATCAATGTTATCTTCTGTCCCCCACAAAAGATACACTATAGTTTCACCACAACTGATTTTGATGCATCCAAATGATTAAGTCTACAAGTTCCAAGTAGGACTTCTGGCAGCTCCTCTTCTGTGTTGGCCTGCACAGTTCATAATGTTAATGAAGCAACAATTCAATCCATCATGCCTAAACTTTTGATGCAAATCAAATATCAATTATTGGGTTTTATTGAAGTAGTCCTCAAAAGATATCTCATTTCTCAATTTAGTGCTGAAATGTATATATTTCTCTGAACTTGATTCATCTTATCTCCCTTAATCAAATCATTAATGAATTTGCTAACATGACAACGAGAAAAAGATGCTTGTATTAATTAGATAATAGTGTGATAACTTTTATCACTTGATACTAACATCCTCCTCTTATTATTTGACAAAGCGTTAACAAATATGACAAATTGAGAAAAATGTTAACACCAAGGTGAGAAATTGGTCATCTTGCAAGGACCATTTCGTTAAATTACCATAAATTCTTGTGGTCTTGTTTTAGTAGCTCAATTAAATGCTGCATTTATCCTTATTTTTACCTGTATCACAAAAGCCATTTCCATGACCAAATTGTTCAGGTATCCTAAAACCAGGCTAACCACCCCTGTTGCCACCGTTGAAGACCCAACATCGATCATTACCTGCCATCACACAAAATTTGAAAGATGACAAAATAAGTAAAACCTTAAACCCATTAAAATTCACTTACAAATACATTGATCTTAAAAAAAAAAATGCATTTGCTAATGAATTGGATTCCACTTTTTTCATGGTTCCAAATGATGTATAAAAGAGTATAACAACTTAGATATGAAATATTGACCTCAATCTTTTCTGTCAGTGTCCAATAAAGAGGGAATATGATACAGTAATAACCTAGTATTTCTGCATTAAACATTATGAAGAAGTGGTTATGTTACCTCTAGATAGTTTTTCCCACAAGTGTAGTGTGTTTCAAGTGCTTGGGCCACCATACATGCTTTCTTTCCAACACTTTGCTTCACTATCCATGATCCCTGGGAAGAAACAAATCATATGGAATGCAAGGCATCAAGAATAATATTCTAAATCCTGCATTTTTGTTTGAAAATTTTGGCTTTTGAGATGAAGACTAGTCATTAACCTTGGATATGTATGGTATTAGCTTAAATCTTGAATTCCGATAAGCATCATCTCCTTCGACAAAGCTCTTCAACAGAGGATTCTCTTCCAAAGGAGTTTTTATCATGTAATATAGTGCAATGGTATACATGGTTTTTCCAGGTATCTGATCCATAATAGTTAAAAAAGTAAACAATCTGATACTTAATAATGAAGATGGCAATGATGATCAAGATGAAGACATAATTATCACCTGAAGGTTGACAATGAAAAAGAATTCTGGTCCACCTCTTGCTGCATATTGCTAAATAAATCCAAAAGAACATATACTAAGACTTCTGGAGAAGTTAATTATGATGTAGTAATTGTGAACTTTCAATCATAAAGAAAGTAGCCCTCGAAATGAAAAGAGACCAACCTGAACAATGCTACCAGGACGACTGCCCAGATCATCCTCCCGCCTATCAGATCGAAGCCAATCTGCGCCAACCATTTGCATCAAGGTGCTTTTTGCCTTGATCTAGAAAAAGGAAAAACAATTACCACAAAAAAAATTAATAAAGTTACCATAGTTAAATGATCAACATGCAGACTCAATAAAGCATTTCCCACTCATGCACCTTCCGATGATCTTGTAGATAAGTTTCCCCGCGAATCAAAAAGGAGGTTGGATCAGCTGCAGCCCAGCTGCATGGTAAGTTAAAACTTGAGTCTTTTTGAAGAGTGGCTCCATATGTGCAGGATACGCTCTCCTCCCTGGGTACTTCTTGTAAGTCCATATACCCTTTCTTATGAACTGTAACATATGTTTTAAGCCATTTTCTCAGAAAAAGGTTTTCTAAAAAATTCTATTACATGCATCCCATGCCTAAATCATCTTGTTCAGAAAATTTGATTATAACTACCAATGCTAACCTGCAAGATCATGCAATTTTTTCACCAAACCAGCAGCTGATGACAATTTGTTGAGAGGTGAAATCTGTGGATCCCATAGTTTCAATTCCATCTAGTGTCAATATTATAGATATCTATCATAAAATTGTGCTTTGAAAAACAAAAATCAAAATTATTAATTCTATATTTGAATGAGATGGGAAAATAAGAGGAAAAAAAAAATAAATGGAAGCAATTCTAAATCCAAATGAAATTAATAGAAGAAAGAAATCTTTGGTAAGCAAAAGGACCCAAGAGTGTTGTTCTAGAAATGTTCAACTCAACCTACTTTAATAAAGCAGAAAAATATTGGAAATTGAACCAAACAAGACAAGTGAGATATAAAAGGAAATTACAAATCCAGGTCAAACAAATGGAAGGAAGGCAAAGGTACCAGAGAGTGTTGTTCTGAATTCAAGTCAGGCTGCCACTCGTTGTCAAATTGATCATAGTCCGTTGGTTCAGGAACATCAAAGAACTCATCAGAATCGTTCAATCCCATTAAACTTGCATGACTTGAAGGTGGTCTATCCGCCTCATCTTCCGTGACATCCTCAACCTTTCCAATCTCTTCAGGAACTTCAATCTTAATATCCTCCTTTCTGCTCAAAGGTAACTCAATATCTTGTGTCGATGTACTAGCTGGGAATTCAAAGGAACAGTTTCCTGCTTTGGCCTTAAACAACTCTCTTAATGCTGCAGTTGGTAAAAAATTGTAATGAGCGTAAGAATTTATGTATCAAACTATCCATCTGCCGATAAATACATTGAACAACAATGGTTATCAAATGATATAAACACCTGCAACTCTCTCAAGCATACGGATAGTTATAGATCTTGCACAAAAGGGACGCAGATATAATTTCCAGAACTTCCAATCAATAGCAAGCATGTGTTTTACAAGTGACTGCTTCCCGTTGTTCACAGGAGTTACTACAAATCCTCCGCCTGCCAAATATCAAGATACATATTAAAAGAAAATTAGAACTCCACATGAAGAATGCAGTGGAAGTTCCATTCAAATCAATAAGAGATAAATGAACACAAATTAGTCATAATCGTGAACATTGCAAGGACTAAACTCTGACAGGTTTTAGTCTTTTAAAGCACAAATATATTTTTCAGTTATTCTGGACTAAGAAAGAATTTTTAAAATGATACTGAAACTGTGGTTAAAATAACAGAAGTTCAAAGAGAAGAAAAAAATATTTCATTTACAGTAATATTTTCATATTCAATCAGATGTTCCACTGTTGGGTTCAGTTCCCATATAAAGAATTTGAACTTTGAAGGAAAGAAAAAATTATCCCCGATTGTTTAAGATGTAAATAAATGTGCAAAATAAAATCCTTAAATAAGTTAAATAGAGATTTCATTAGGCAAACTATGTAAAATGCCATTGTAGAAAGTTTCAAAAGGATGTTATATAATAACTCATGGGTCTTCCATATCCTAAATCATCCTGATATTGACAGTGTGAGCCATTTAGTGCATTAAAAGGCTTAAGCTTAACAAATAGTACATCTCAAATTTAAAGCATGCATTACTTTTAAGGCAAGCACGGATGTAGCCTCTTTGTGGTGGACATTTCTTGTGATACACAGAATGGTATAATATAACTGTAACAGAACAAATGAACAAAAATTTTAAGTTAGATAACAGTAAGATTCAATAAAAACAAAAACAAAAACAAAAATTTACTTAACAAAATAGTACCATATGTGCCATCATCTTCGCGTCTCCAATAACGTCTTAGCAGCAAGTCTCTTCCTTTCATCCCCCTGTAGAACATATGTGTAAACAACATATACTATCCAAAATCCAAATCCTTTTCAAGGTTCAATATCTTACCATGGTAGCCAATCACTGTAAAGCTTCTTGTGAATTATATCTGTATGGCCATCCAGGTGCTCAACCACACTACCCCGATAAATACAGAAGTCCCATCTGCAAGAGACTTCATAATTCAACATTGGAATGGAAACAGTCTATAAATCCAAAAGATGGTATTCTATTCTTTTAACCTAATGTATGCTCTCTTTAAGAGCATAAAACACAATGGAGTTAGTAAAACATTTTTTTGTTTATAAATAGGATAGGTAAATGCAGCAAAAACACTGTTAAAAGCAGTATGCTAAAGGAGCTTTATTTCTTTAACTACTGAAGGGGTTTAAAGATGCCAGCACTTCTATATATCCAGTGGAAGTATTTACCACTTAGCACTATGATGTACAGTAAAGATAAAATCATGTATATTTATTTATCAGCATTTGAACAACAATCAATCTAAGGAAAGAATATCTCCTATTAAGTAATTATGCATTGCAGCAATAACAAGGAAGTGGGAATCAATGACAGCAAACTCCAAATACATTTATAAATAACAAATCTACATGCTTACTCAGATCTTGAGGGTCCAAGAGACATAAGAGAATGAAAAATGGCCTCTGAAGTTCCATCAACCACACCTACTGCCATTATTGCTGGGTGATCACCCCAATGCTGCACACAACATTTTCAGCCATAGAAAAAAATGAGCGACAATAAAAATATCACCTAAGTTAAAAGAAAGTTACCCTTCCACGTGAATCATGATCTTTGGCTTCTTTGAATAGCCTTAGTCCTGCATACGCAATGGAACTATAAGATACACATAAGATACTAACCAAGCAGACAAGGAACATAAACTTTACCATTCTGACAACCAAAAATCTTCCATGGTGAGGGTCCTATAACATCAGAGGTCATTGCTTCAGTGTAGATACATGACTGCAAGGTCCAGTCAACAGAGTATTTCCTTGTCCTTTTTGAACCACCCAATCTGTTAAAATGATACTTTACACATCAAATGAATATATATATATATATATAAAAGGTTGTTTGTGTTCTTCTATGTACTATATACAATACATTGTGCAAAGTTATAATTATAATGTATATTCGTATGGTATTATAGTAATAAAATCAATTCCTAGTTCAAACTTCAAACATGATTAAGAAAATGAGAAAATTAGAATGACAACCACAATAACACCAAATAAGTGATCCTGTTGTTATTGACCATAATCAAATTCAGGAATATCAAAAGAAAGATCACCAACGAAAATGCATTATCAACAGAAGAAATAAAGTGCAGGAAATCTTTCCAATTTAATGTGATGCTAGAAATGCTTTATTAGTCATTTGCACATATCACTTAGATATACAGGAAGTGTAACCAAGATAAGTAAATAGTGCTTATATGATGCTTACTCTTTCTCATCTGCGTAGGCAACAGATTAGAAATTGCATGGTTACATAATTATTTCCCAATCAAATGGCACACTTATTTAATATTATTAAAAAGCAAAATGGCATCAGATAAAAACAGATCCAATCCAAGGGACATAGACAGAAGGATAGTTGATATACCTTAACGGTGACCAGCCTTTCTTAGAACAAGCCAACAAATTCTGTGCTGGATTTGGGAACTCCTGAGAACATACGATGATATAAACTTATTACATTGAAACAAACATTTTACTCTTATGTAAAAAGTTACAAAGTAGCACCTTCAATGCAGCATCTTGAAAAGACCGTATCCATGCTGCAGCTTCTTCTGGACTATTTGCTCCCAACTACAAATTATGTTTAAAATGAAATATTCATGCATCAATACAGTTAAAAGATTTCTCCTGAATATATTTTAGGTAGAATTTAAAACACCTTAAGCTGATCCTTTTGATTTGAAGCATTATACACAGTGAAAATAAAGAACACCTGCACATATCAGAGAAAATTATAAATACTTATGCCAGAAGAAGCAATATATCTGTCAGAAAAACTTGAAAAAATGTCCAATATTGTCCCGAAGTAAGGATCCCATGTTTTTTACTCTTCTGTTTATGCTTTCCCTTCCATTGTCAGTGACCCGAATGCAAGAGTCTATTAGTGCACTTCTAACTGGCTCCTGAAACATATTGACGCTTTCATTAAGCACAAACAACTTGATCATCACAACAATGGCTTAATGAAAAATCAAAATGTACACTTATCGACATTAACACATGAAACAACAAGGTAATTATCATTGCGATTTGTGATATCAATGAAAATTGTAATGGCTCCACCCAAACCATCATTGAATCCTCATTCATTAATTCTGATAAAAGGTAACTTAATTTAACAATTAATAGTTCAAACACAGATTTCTAGTCAAATAGTTAACGACACAAAATTTATATAAAAGATAAAACCAAGTACCTCCATCTGGGAAGTGGGTTTCATTTTGAAGTTTCTGAGGCAATTTTGTTTGAGAATGAAGTATCTTTTACGTGAGTAATGCAACCCAAAACGATTGGAGCGAATGATATAGAGCCAACCTTCCATTTTACAGTCAGTTTGTGGAATAGCCATTGGGAGAAATCAAAAACCACAACTTTCTGGTTCCTCGAAATTGTGTTGTGAAAATGCTTGAATTTTCAGAGTTCTTTGAAAGATTACTCTGTAAACAAAAGCGTCACAGTTAAACGTGAAGGGGAAGAAGATGATCCTCTGATTCCACGGAATGGAATCAGAGCATCGACATGATATTCCAATCCCTGAGATTTTTGGGGGCAATGCAAAGTTCTTATCTTTTGTTTTTGATTTTGTGTTTCTCTAATCCCCTTGAAGAAGAATAACTACTTCGCGGTATTCGTGAGAGCCAGTTGTTGGCAACCTCAACTTACAATATTGCCCCTCGATTTGGCTCCAACTATAGCTGCTTCGCCCATCTATTACTATATTTAAATATGCTTCTTTTTTGGTTAAATTATTCACATATTTTTTTATATTTTTATTTAATTTTTAATTAGGATATTATAATATTTTGTAAATTTAAAATTAAATCATTATTTTTATTTGAATACTTAATTTCTAATTAAATTCTTATAATAATTTAAAATTTCAAAATTGGGTGTCATTTTTTTATTGAATTATATATTTCTCATCACTTTTCCACTAGATTTTGTAAGTAATGTATTCATGTAGATAATATTTTACTGATGTGATTTAATATTGTTGATATATAACTTTCACATTATTTTTCTTTATATTTAAGTAATAAATAATTTAGAAAAAGATTAAGATATTTCACTTGATTTTTTTTTTTTTTTTTTATGTTTGGAGAGAAAGAATGAGTTACATGCCTTTCATTTCATCAGTTATTAAGCTATATCTATTAAATGTTGTCCTCATGTGTAGATTTTTTTATAGGAAATGATGGATAATATCCACAATTAAAAATAAAAAAAAATAAAAATTTAATTCAAGACTTTTAAACTATAAATACATAATTAAAAATTAAGAGAAATTATAAAAAGCAAACATGAAATTTAACTTTGTTTTCACAACTATGAGTTATTTGGATAGTAACAATGCACCCATAATTTTCAAAATGATCTAAATCCAGTTATCTATACTACGAATTTATAAAGATTATAAAATTTTTCCGACTTTCATTAAATTTAAACCTATCATAATAAGGTAAGAATAAATTTTAAGAAAAATATTTTCACTTTCTTTGAATTTAATGGAATTATGTGAACCTCTCATCTAATTTTAAAACATACTCAGACCCAAATTCAAATATTTTACCAAAGAAATAATGAAAAAAAATTATTAGATTCAAATTAAATATATTCTAAAAATTTTATAATCAAAGATATTTCTTTATTAAACTTAAGCAATTAAAAAAAATATTACATTTATATTAAAATTTGATCTTTTTATTAATCATAATTTTAGTGTTTAAACTTAATTATAAGATATTTTTTTGTCGTAAAATACTTAAAATATCATATATTATTAAATTTGAATTTTATAGTCATATTTTTCTACAATTTTTTAATAAAAAATTTATATTTATTAGGTTTAAATGTAATATATATTTTTTTAAATAAGATATGAGTAAATTTTAAAATAAGAGGTCCGTGTAATTTTATTAAAATTCAAAAATTAAAATATTTTTCTCATAACTTTTCCCTTGAGTCAATATTTATTTGCTTATATTTGAAAATACTAATTTCCTTTGGTGAGAAACTCTTATTTGTTGTTTGGATTTTTAGAAAAATTTTTAAAAAATTTTAAATTAAAAAAGTACGAAAATACTATTATTTGAAGATTTGGGAGAATTAATCATAATTCTCCATTAGATCATTCCCTTTCTTTTCTAAATCAAAACTCCCAAAGAAAAATTGTATAATAACCTTCCCTTTTCCTCCTTCTTATCTATCCAAACATTCCATTAATGACACTGTCATGTCGTAACTTGTATAATATTGTATTATATATCCATTTATTCATATTATTTATATAATTATTATTAGAGGCAAAGCTACCTTATATTTTAGGGAAGACACCCCCTCGAAGTACAAAGTTTTCTTCCGCACACCTGTATATGTTTAACTTCTAATATTTTTCTATATCAGTCTTGTCAAGTGAAAAATTAAACTTTCTCTCTGCTACAATCATACATTAATTATCTTTGTTTCTTATATATTATATCATATTTTGAATTTTGTCTTTTTAAAAAATTATCAAAATAAATACGAATCAATTTCTAATCATGTCCCATGTTATTTATATATTGCAGACTCTAATTAATATTCTATTAAAAGAATTTGTCATCATTTGAAAATTGTTGTATTTGTCATATTCTTGGTCTAAATGAATCTATTAAGTCATATAAAATAAATGAATCTATTGGGTGAAAATAATTTGACAATCATGGTGGAATGTTCTTGAAAATCAATTTCTTCCCAAGCCCGTGAATTATTTGAACAAAAGAAATCAATTGCTTTTCCCATGGCCATGAATTTTTTTTATATGCACCTTAATTTTATAAAAAATTGGTTAAACTTGTTTGAAAATTTGGTAAATGTAATTTTAATATGAAAAATATGTTTTATCCCCTTATGATTTAAAATGTCAAAATGAATTAATAGATGATTTGAACCATTAATTCTTTATTCACTTATATAATTTTTTTGTCCAAACTAATGAAATTGTTTTATATCAAATAGGTAATGTGTTTAACATACAAATCACACCCTAAATAAATTAATAGAATTATAAACTTAAAAAATGTGAATATATGGCTATTCCATTACTTTTGGATGGAAAAATGATTCAAGAGGAGAAAATTTTAACAGCGGAAATCATATATATTTTTTTTCTACCACATTAAATCATATATAGATAAATTCAACCCGATCATTTCACAAATTATAATGTATTTTTTTTCCTTTAAATTTTGCTAACACCAATCGCATCTGATCGAGACTTTGGTCTTTTTCCCCTTTCCATTGCTTGAGTTCAAACATAAAAATAGTGTGTTTTAATGATTTGTCAGTTATTCAACTACCAAAAGAAAAGAAAAACAAAAGTCAAGAGCTAGGAAATTATGTTCTTGACTCAGATAATAGGTAATATGGTAAATGCCCATACGATCTGCTCCATCCTTGAGGCTGAATTGAACACAATTTTAAGTTGCTTGGCAAAATGAGCCTTCTTTTTTGAGCACATAAGTTAGCAGCAAGACTCACAAACATGACTTGCAAGGAATGTGATTGTCTTCATCAAATATTATTATTATATATGACGAATAACCATTATTGTCTTCATCAAATACTATTATTATATATGACTAATAACCATTAGATAGCTTTTTTCTTTTTACATTTCACTTTTAGATTTAGTAGCAACATCGTTGAATAACCAAAAAGGATACATTCACATAAAAAAGTAAAATATATTAGCTAAAGCTACATTTTATTCGCATGTGATATGATTCTATTTTTAATATATTTATTTTTGATTTAAAATGTTAAAAAAAGACAACATATAGTTTGTATTGTTAACACTTTGCCTACTTATAATTATTTTTTGTCCAAATATAATAGAAATTGTCACGTACTTCCTCCATTAAACAAAAATAGACTGGATTCAACCAACTGCAACTGATTTTGGCAAGCAATAACCTATTTCAACCAATGATGGTTGGGTTCTATTGATGGAGAGGTAGAGTGAGGGGTGTAAACATCCAATTTTGTCTGAGATTTATATATTTTATGATCACATGACTCAAATTTTGAAAACAAAAATTATATATTTTTTATTATATTAATGAGATTGAAAAATTATAAAAAAAATGAATTCACCAAAGTAGAGTTTTTATTTTTAATTATATTGATACATAAGTATTACAAATGTTAATAAGATACATGTTTCATTACAAAATAAATTATAGTTAGATATTACTCAATAAAAATTAAGAAAAAAGGTAAAAAAAAAAATGAGGAAAGAGAGCTCTACTAGATATCACTTCAATCTCTCTTTTCCTTTTGAGAAGTACACTTTTATTATAAAGCTACACAATTGTCAAAATTAGGATTGTGAATTTGAAATTAAGCAAGAATTATATCAAAACTAAGCAAATATGGATGCAAATCTTTTGTTAAATAATCTTAGACTTTCATCTAAATGGGAGCTGACAAAAAATAGAGAGGAAGAAAAGAGTTTCTTCTTCAAGGAGATAGGTTTGTAAAAAAAAACTCATATCACACCTGAAACAAATTGTAAAAAAACATTAACAAAACCAATCATCATTAAAACCTTAAAGATAACAAAAACTTCCGCAAAACTTTGTAGCATTGGTATCTCTCTCTTTTTCTCTCTCTCTTCATGCCTCATCTCATGCCCACACACATCCACATCATTTGTCATTTTTGCTTTCTATTTATATGATTGTATTTTAGAAAGAGTAAAAATAATAAAAATAAAAAGAAGCATATGGTTCAAGGAAGATCTGTAAAGTAAAAAAAAAAAAAAAAGATGATAGCCACAAATAAAGAAGAACTAAATTGATGAAAAGAAAGAAATAGATCTAAGAAATGAAAATGAGGAAGTTAGAGATCAAACCTTTAATATCAAAGTGAGTATAGAAAATGACGAAGATTAACTTTTAAAATGTGGGAATGCTTCTCTCTTTGTCTTGAATTTAAGCATGATAATCCTTAATGTCTCAATTGGAATATAAAAAAGAAAAAGAAAAAAGTAAAGTTGCAAAGAGCTAACATGAGGAAGAAGATGGAGGGAGTGGGTGTAAGACAAAAGGTGAGACTCTTTTCTCAACTTGTGTCACATCCCCTTCACTTTTCTTTTATTGCCATTTATTTTTATTTTTTTTAATCTTTGTTGTTTTTCTTTGTTTTTATCTGTTTGGTTTACTTTATGGTGTCAGTAAATCATGTGCCAAGTTTTTTTTTTTTTTCTTTCTTCTAAACCTTGCTATGTTTTCAAGGTTGTGACAAATTTTATTATTTATTTATTTATTTATTATTTTTTTCTTTATTGTTTTAAACTTTTGTTATTTATTGAATGAGATGTTAGAGAAAATAAGGAGTACATATATTATTGGATGTTAATCATGTTAAACCTTTTTTCACATTAATTTTATATGTTTATCTTATGATTTTATTTTATTTATATATTTATGGCTATAAATAGATCATTTCATTGTATTATAAATTGTTATTCATACTTTCATGTATAATATTCTATGACAGAATAAACTAAAAATAGACTGAAAGTTTGCATCTTTTTAGTGTTTGTGAGGTCATTGGTATTTCAAGAGTTAAATTGAGTGAATCGATGAAACTTAGAAAAGAAATCTCTAATACTATTATGCATGAAATTATTACAAATATTTTTAGTTTTTATTTATATATTGTGCTATAATTTAAAATATGTCATTTTAATACATTTCAACACATATCTTTTTAGCCTAAAAATAATAAATTTTTACTGACAATAAATAAAAGTTAGAAAATCCAATAGCAAGTGCAATAAACACGACTCCTAATGTCTTAAGGCATTTTCTCTTATTTGAGCTTAGCCATGAAGTTAGACAAATTTGACACTTTAGTTAAATTAATAAAATTAATACGACCTATCAAATTAATAAAATTATGCAATATTTCAAGAAATAAATTTCTTTTTAACACAACTTTTGCATTATTATTAAATTGAGCATCTCTCATAATTTTAGTAGTTCACTATAATATAATTTTACTTTACATTCTTTTAAGTTTGTATCGCAAATAAACTTAAATTATGCATATGACGAATCAAAATTGAGAGATCCAATTATTAGTACAATAATAATAACCCTCACTATTCTTAAAGCATTTATTTTGTCTAAATTCAACCATGAGATTAGAAGAATCTAACACTAAATATATTAAGCTATTTAATTGTTTCAATCAACATTTCTTTGAAATATAATGCTAAATAAATTGGAAAATATTAGCACCAAATATTAGTATTGCTTCAATATTAATTAAATAGTACCTTTTTCAAAGGAGAAATAAATTTTTCTTACACTATAATTTTTCTTGATTTCAAAATTGAAATTTTATGAAAATAGTTTTTCTTTTAGTACTACTTAATAGTCATTGTTGTAAATATATTAACATGCCCCAAAAATCTATGGTTTATTTAGTCACTCATACTTGTTTAAGTCATATATCACTTTTGATATTATGTGAAACAAGATGGAATATAAAAAATAATAAATAAATAAAATATTTTTTTGTTAAAAATAGGATAAATAAACAAATTATATTATTAAACAATCAGTTTTAAATAAAAAAACAGTGTTAGGATAAATAAGTAACCATTTTACAGGCGAACATCGTAGGGTGCTAATACCTTCCTTACACATAATCAACTCTCAAATCCAAACTCTAAATTATGTGTACCTTAGTTTGGTGTTCCAATCACATTGCTAAAAAATGATTAGTGACAATTTCTTTTAATTTCGCAAATCCACGAGTATTTAAATATTCATCTCGTGTTTTTCATCTCATGCTATGAACTCATTATTTATGTGTGGGGTTCACCCTTTCACATTGCGTTATATTATTAGAGATGTTGTGACAACTTGACGATTTCATTTGGAACTAATCAAAGTTTAGCCATTATGTTTTGTTTGCTATCTTTAGGAGTTTTCCTTTGAACTCATTATTGTCCACCTACTTATTCATTTTATATCTTTTACATATTTTTTTTATTTATTTGGTGTAATTTATCATGATCATGGTTTTGTGTGTAAGTTTTCTCTCACACATTGTGCATGATTACTCGCACATATGAGCTCTTAACTTAGACTTTTAAAAACCTTGGAAGATTAGTTAGGGGTAAATTAATGATACCTTCATGAGACCATCAGTTTCCATGCAAGCTAATGAAACACCCCTACTCAAATTGAACCTTTTCCATTAGAAGCCTGTTATGAGTGAGGATTAGGGTTCCTACTAGCCTTGCTATGGTGATAGAATAATTTGAGATTAGGTACTATAGGTCAAAACTAACACTAATTAAGGCAAGCCTAGGCACACTTGCTACCTTCTTGGACACATGAAAGAACATTCCATCTCCAAACTCTTTATTTCTAATGTACATCGGATATGAAAGTTTATTTCTAAAAAAATGAGATAGTGGCATTATAAGATTAATGTAATTTCCCTTTATTTGAATTCTCAAGTGTAAAGTCATAAATGTAAATGAAATATAATTGAAGAAAGATTAAGACTATAATTGTGTTCAAAATTGGAAAATGGCTTGTTTCATTTTTAGAAGAAAAAAAAAACACTTCCATAGCATATTATGTTTGAATTTTTGCTCATTTTCCCATATTCACAGCAATTTACTAATATATCTTCTTTGTTGCATTCTTTGTGCATCTTACATTCATAATTCAATCATGCACAAATATTGCCAAAAGTCATTATACCTGCTACTTCACATTGGAAACATAGAAAAGGTTGAAACTTCAGTTGGATGCATGGCAGTGTTTGATAATCAATTGAAGGTAATGTAAGATTTAGAGATTGTCCAACTGGAGAAAGGGGATTGTGTTAACAAGAGAAAATTGTCCAGTTGCTTGAAATCAGGAAGGTTGATTTTAAATGGAACGACTTAAAAGTATTGGCACAAATTTGGCTCAATATGGAAAAGGAAGATGAATTCCAAGACAAGTATGGAAATTTAGCATATCTCTTATTTGTGTCAATTAATACATTTATATTAAAAGCCATGTTGCATATATGGGATCCATCTTGTCATTGTTTCACATTTAATCATCATGACATGGCCCTCACCATTGAAGTGTACGATGAGTTGCTTGACATAAGAAATGTAGTGAAAGAAAAAGTGCATTTTTGAGATAGAAAAGGGGTTAAAAGGTAATTGTTAAATTTAATAGAAGTCAAAATATGTGAATTAGAAAAGCATTAAAAGAATCATTAATTTTTGATACTGGTGTATATAATTCTCCAATAAGAAAAGGGCAAGATCCATTTATTTCCACAATCTTAATTTCTTTATTAGGACCATTAATGTCAAACACCACACATATTATCAAGCTTAAAAGTAGGTTAGGGTAAATGGAAGAGTTGTACAAAGTTGTTAAAGACATGCAACAAAACGATATCCCTGAGCTTGTCAATAGGGCTCAGGAGTAAGAATCGATTGTTAGCCGGGTATTCGCAATGTAATCTTATCTGAGATTAGATAGAGAATCCTCAAGTGCCAATACTGAGAGCAATTTAGGGGGCACTATTCAAGACCTAAGGCCAAACTAGCAAATGTGAAGACCTAGTTGAGAGTTCTTAGACAATTATTAGGAACCAAGGCCTTAATTATGAAGGGCCAGAATACAGGCATATAAGAGTGCCCGAGCGTCACCCTTATGATAGTGAGCAAGATGCTAAGGAGTTGGATAATTTTCTTTTCAATATGGAACAATACTTCTTAGTGGTAAAGCTAGATTCTGAAGAGGCCATGGTGACAACAACAACTATGTACCTCATTGGTGATGATAAGCTTTGGTGAAGGATAAAGCATAGAGATATTTTGGTGGGTCGATGCACCATAAACTCTTAAGAGGATCTGAAGAGAAGGTTAAAGTCACAATTCTTCCCAGAAAATGTAGAGTATATGGCCATACACCATCTTCAAGATTTGAAGTAGACCGGTGCTATTCCAGAATATGTGAAGAGGTTTTCAACATTGATATTGAATATTTAAGACATGTATGAGAAAGACAAGATGTTCTACTTTCTTGAAGGCCTAAAACCCTATGCAAGGATTGAACTCCAGAGATAGCAAGTGCTACAATTTCCTGTTGCCTTGGCTACTACAAAGTGCTTAACTAACTACTATGCCAACAACCCCTAGCAAGAAGCCCCAGGGAAATATTGGGTCTTCTTTTAATGTAAGTAAGGGGCAGTTAAACAAGTTTAACAAGGGCAAAAGTGGGGGAAGGGATAATAGGAAAGAAGGATCTAACAACATGAGCTTAGTGTCATCTTGTAATGTTGTTAACACTGAGGGAAAAAGACACTTGGCTTGCTTCTTGTGCAATAGCCCACATAAAATGGAAGAATGGCCCTAAAAAATAGCCCTCAATACTATGCAAGTCACCAAGAATGACTATAAGGAAAGCAACAAGGACTGTGACAGTGAATAGGAAGATCCTTCAAGAATAGGAGCACCATGGTTCCTTGGTGCGCTTAAGAAGTAGGCTGAGAGTGCCAATAAAACACTAAATAGGAGATTTATGTATGTAAAGGGACAAATAGTTAAAAAGGCCATGACGAGTATAATAGTGCACACTGGTGCCACTCACAATTTCATCTTAGAAGGAGAAGCTAAAAGGCTAGGCTTAAAGTTAGAGAAGGACTTAAGTTGCATGAAAGTTGTTAATTTTAAAGCCTTCACCACTATAGGAGTGGCGAAACAAGCATCAGTGAAGCTTGGGTCATGATAAGGAATAGTAGACTTTATGGTTGCCTAAATGGATGATTTTGATATGGTGTTAGAAATGGAGTTCCTCTTAACACACCAAGTCATGCCTATTCCAGCAACTAACTGTCTCCTAATTAAGGGTGAGAACCTTACCACTATGCCAGTGCAAACCAGACAAGCTAAAGAAACTAAGCTCTTATTGGCTTTACAATTCAAAAAGGGTGTAAAGAGGCAAGAACCTTCATTCGTAGCAATCTTACTAGGCAAAGAATGTGGGGAAGAGGAAGTTATGCCTCAAAAAGTGCAAAACCTGCTAAAGATATTTGAAAATGTGATGCCAGACTAATTACCTCCAAGAGTCCTACCACGGAGAGCTATAGATCACTAAATTGAATTATTACTTGGTGTAAAACCCTCTACTAAAAGACTTTATTGGATAGCACCACCAGATTTGGCAAAGTTTTTGAAGTAGTTGAATGAGCTCTTGAATATAGGTTTCATTTGACCATCAAAAGCATTGTTCGGGGCTCTGGTGCTATTTTAGAAAAAATAGGATGATAGTCTTTGGTTATATGTGGACTATCGGCCCTTAAACAAGGCCATAGTGTAGAATAAGTAACCATCCGTCTTGTTCAAGATCTTTTTGATCAATTAAGCACTACTCACTACTTCACAAAGTAGTACTTGAGGTTAGGGTACCATCAAGTTAGGGTGATAGACAAAGACGTGGCGAAGATGACGTGTGTCACCCGTTATGGGGCCTTTGAGTTTATGGTTATGCCATTTAGGTTGACAAATGCTCTTGTTACATTATGCACCCTCATGAACTAGGTTTTTCATGACTATTTAAATAAATTTGTTATTGTTTATCTAGATAATATTGTTATTTTCAGTTCCACACTAGAAGACCATCTTACACACTTAAAACAAGTGTTTAAGAGATTGAGGCAATATCAGCTATACATGAAATGGGAGAAGTGCTCATTCACTCATAAGCACATTAGGTTCCTTGGGTATATTATTGAAGAAGGTGGCATCCGTATGGATTTGGAGAATGTAAGGGCTATTCAAGAGTGGGAAACTCCAACAAGGGTGACTGAGTTAAAATCCCTCTTGGGTCTTGCCAACTATTACTGTAGACTTATGGAAAGATACTCCAAGAGGACCACCCCACTAACTGACCTTTTAAAGAAAAGGGTGGTTTGGTGACGGAGTGAGGTGTGCCAAATCGCATTTGAGAATTTAAAATGGGCTATGATTGGAGACCTTGTGTTCACCTTACTAGATATCATAAAGCCTTTTGAAGTTCAAATTGATACTTCCAATTTTTCATTAGGTGGAATCTTACTTTAAAAAGGACATCATGTTGCCTATGAAAACCATAAGTTGTCAAAACCTGAGCAAAGATACACGACACATGAGAAGGAAATGCTAGCGGTAGTTAATAGCTTACAGGTATGGAGACATTACTTGTTTAGGTCAAAGTTTATGGTTAAGACTGATAATATGATAGTCAGTCACTTTTTCATCTAACCGAAGTTAACCCCAAAGCAAGGTTGTTGGCAAGAGTTCTTGGCAATATTTGACTTTGAGTTTGAGCACAAGGTGAGACAGACCAACTAGGTGGCAGATGCCCTTAGTCGTAAGGTTGAGCTTCTGGTAATAACTTTGATGGCATGCATGGCTCATAGTTATGTTAATACGTATATATGGAAGCATATCAGAGATAATCTCACCAAAGATCCAATGGTTCAAACCATCATAAACCTTGCCAAAAAGTGCAAAGCCCATCAATTTTAGGTGGAAGATGATCTACTATGGATAAAAGGGAGAAGGTTCTTTGTCCCTAAAGTTAGTAACTTAAGGAAGGTACTTCTAAAGGAGTGTCATGATACCTTATGGTCATACCATCTAGGTTGGTAGAGAACTTATGCCTTATTGAAGCAAGGTTACTATTGACCACAAATGTGTGATGATGTGGTTGATTACACCAAAACTTATCTCATCTGTCAACAAAACAAGGTTGTGAGAGATAAGACTACGAGACTTTTGGAGCCATTACAAGTGCCCAGTAAGCCATGGGAGAATGGCTCACTGGACTTTGTTTCCAACCTTCATAAAGTAGGAGATTTGTCCACTATCTTGGTGGTGGTAGATCGCTTTTTGAAGTATGGAACTTTCATCCTAGATTCGAAGTATTGCATAGAAAAGGAGCTAGCTTGATTGTTTTTCAAATTTGTGGTTAAGTACTAGGGTGTTTCCTAAAATATTATGAGTGATTGAGATAGCAAATTCACTAGGACTTTCTGGTCTGAATTTTTTAACCATCTTAAATCATAACTCAACATCTCCTTTAGCTATCATCCTTAAATCAATGGCTAGATAGAGAGATTTAATGGCCTTTTGGAAGATTACTTGAGGCACTTTAGAAGTGCTAATAAGAAGAATTGGCTATAACACCTCAATGTTACACAATTTTGCTTTAACACTCAAAAGATTTTTACTACTAATAAAAGTCCATCTGAGATTGCAATAGGTCAACAGCCGCTCCTACCCTATACAATGTTCAAGCCTTGCAAAAGTGTCAATCCAAAAGCACACCACTTCACTAAAGATTGGAAGTTGAATATGGAATTTGCCAAAGCTTATTTAGAGAAAACATTGAAGAGAATGAAAAAGTGGGTAGACAGGGGCGCAAAGATTTGGAATTCAAAGTAAAAGATCTTGTTTGGTAAAATTGATACTAAAGCAACTCAAGAGCCTCAAGACCAAAGACAAGAGATTGATACGAAAGTATGAGAAGCTAGTGCCTGTCATTGCCAAAGTTGAGAAAGTAGCTTACAAGATTGCTCCACCAAAGTGGTTGAAGATACACCCTATTATTCATGTTAGTAACTTGAAGTTGTATCATCCAAATACTATAGATTTAACCTACAAGTAGCCCACTGGCCAAAAGTTAACCTCAACAAGTTAAAGCAAAAAATAGTAGAAGAGATTCTAGCAAAGCATGTGGTAATTGTAAGGAGGCACCCAAGAAGAGAATTCTTAGTGAAATGGAAGGGTTTGGGAGATGAGGAGACTAGCTGGGAGAAAATTGAAGGCTTAATAGATTTCAAGGAGTAGATTCAAGCCTTTCAAGCAACAGAAGACGTCAACTAACTGAATAGGTGAGAATGTCACAAGTTGGCCTTGTATCAAAAATGGATCCAATTAAGTATATTTTCAAGAAGCTTGCCATAACAAGAAGAATTGCTCAATAACAAGTGTTGTTGTCTAAACATGACATAGTTTATGTCACCCAAAAGGCAGTAAAATGTAATGCACTTGCTAATTTTCTTGCTATTCAGCTTGTTAAAGACTATGGTTCCATGTAATGTGAATTTTTAGATGAAGACATAATGACACTATTCAATAATGATGAATCACGCAAAGATGAAGAATGGACATTGTTGTTTGATTGAACCTCTAATGCATTAGGGTATGGTATTGGTGTTGTTTTAATTTCTCTTGAGGAGAAAACTATCCCGTGCATAGATAAGTTATGTTTTGATTATACAAATAGTATGGCTAAATATGAGCCGGGCGCCATAAGTATACAAGTTATGTTAGATTTGGAAGTCAAGGCTTTAAAGGTGTATGGAGATTCTACACTTGTAATCCACCAATTAAGAGTAGATTGGGAAACTCAAGATGCCAAGTTGATTCCATATCATAGACATATAATGAAGTTGTCAAAACATTTTAGAGAAATTACTTTCTATCATATCCTAGGAGAAGATAATCAAATTGTTGATGTTTTGGCAATGTTATCTTTTATGTTCAAAGTAAATGGCAATAATCAAACACATGTTATCAAGATCGAAAATCAAGATTCACAAGCTTATTGTTTAAGTGATGAAGAAGATTCTGATAGAAAACTATTGATGGTGAAATTAGGTAGGCCCCAAATCTCAGTTAACCCGAATAATTTTTGTATCCCCAAGCTACAATTTAGTTATAGAAAAGTAGAAAAATCGCAAAAGCAAGAAGAAGAAGGAAGAACAAGATGAATACCAGAAGCTTTTTAACATGGTTCAGCAAAAACCAGATAGTACTAGTCCCTATGTCCATGGTATTATTTTTTTTCTATGAAAAATTTGATAGAGTTACAGTATGTATTTTCTCTCCCCCTTACAATGATCTCCCTCTTCCTATTTATAGAGGTTGGGAAGTTACAAATATAATTTATTAAGCTATAAATCTGTTACATCAAATAATAAATGTATTTGACAAGTATGGCTTCTGCAAATTGGCTTCTACAGACTGCAGGCTGGCTTTTGTAGATTGCTTTCTACGAGTGGGCCCTTGGAAGCTACCTCTTGCAGATTGACCCCACAAGTTAGGTCTAAGAGGGTGTCAGCTTTAAGTTCACCCATTGAGAGTTTTTAGCTAGGCGAGATGGTGTGTCTCACGAGTTGGGACTCTTGATCTAGGGTTGCTGTCAATCTTTGGCTAGTGATGTCAAGCTCGTGAGCCTGTGCAGGATGAACTACTAGCTATGTGAGTCGCGGCTCATTTTTAGCGAGTTAGGGCTTCTGCCTTACTCTATGCTCTAAGCTTGTGGCTGGCGATCTGGTGCCCTTGAGTGATCTTAGCTTTGGGGTAGGTTGGGCTTTCCTCTTTTGGATTCATCTACTACTGGGCCTTTATCAGCCCATTTTTAATAGTACCAAAAAATACTTATAACAAAAACCTTGATATCAAGTAATACATAAAGTGCAAGGAATATCCAAAAAGGGCCTTAGAGAATGATAAGAGAACTATAAGGAGAATGATAATGGACTTTTTTAAAATTGAGATATTATATAAGAGAAATCATGACATTATTTTTCTAAGATGCTTTGACGTGATAGAAATGAAAAAAATCATTGAAGAAGTACATGAAGGTTTTTGTGCAACACATTCAAATGGGCATGCTATGGTAAGGACAATTTTGAATTTGAGCAATTTTTGGCTGGCATTGGAAAGTGACTACATCAATCATGTGAGGAAATGTCACAAGTGTCAAATCTATGCTAACAAAATTCATACCACCATTTTTTATGTAGGGCCTTGGTGTTATACATCTAATTGAACCAAAAGATTCAAACGAACACTGATTTATCCTCATAATCATTGACTATTTCACTAAGTGGGTTAAAGCTACCTCCTATCCCAGTATGACTTAAAATGTTGTTCAAAAATTCATAAAAAGGTACCTCATATGTCTTTATGGCTTGCCAGAAAGAATTGTAACTGGTAATGCCACAAAGTTTAACAATAAGATGATGACAAAGATGTGTAAATAATTTAAGATAAAGCATCATAATTTAGTACCATATCATCCCAAAATGAATGGAGCCATAGGAGCCAATAAGAACCCTAAAAGGATCATCTAAAAGATAACAATAACATTAAGAGATTGGCATGAGATGTCTCCATATGCTTTCCATGGCTATTGAACCTCTGTTCGCACTTCTACAAAGGCCACCTCTTTTTCTTTAGTCTATGATATGGAGGCAGTGCTTCCCATTAAGGTTGAAATTGCTTCATTAAGGGTTTTAATGGAGGCACAGCTAGAAGAGGTAGAATATGTCCAAGCTTAGTATGACTATTTGAATCTCATTGAAGGAAAGAGATTGGCAATGTTGTGTCATGGATAGCTTTACCAAAGACGACTAATAAGAGCTTATGCTAAGTAAGTAAGCCCTAACCAATCTAGGGAAGGGGATTTAGAATTGACAATGATACTTCCCATTCAATAGGATGGTCATAGTAAATGGATTTCTAACTATGAGGGCCTTTATTGTGAAAAGAGCTTTCTCTAGAGGAGGTTCAATCCTTACAAAGATAGATAGGGATGACTTGTTGCAACCTATCAATGCAAACAAAGTGAAAAAGCATTATGCTTAAAGCATGTTCACTTTGCATTTGATTTGCCTGTAACTTATTAGATAATAGGGCAATTCAACATTTACTACCCTAATCAATAGATGTTCATATGTATAAGGGCAACTAGCACTAGTTTTTCCGAGGCTTGTCACTAAAATAACTTAAAGATTCCTATTCAATCAATTTTTGTGAATCCCATTGTATATCTTTTTCGTTGTCCAAATTATGTTCCATTTTCTTGAATATTTATGACAATTTTATTTTGGTTATCCTTTTAATATAATGATTGCAGTTAACCATTTCAACTACTATTTGACAAGAAATTGATTATGCATCTTTTTTATGAAAAGTATCTTTTGAAATATTAAAGAAAAAAAAACATAATATACATGCATCCAAGCATAAGCAATATTACTCTAGTGAAATGAAAAAGGACGATAAGAGATAAGTTAACCATCTCAAAATATCACAATAAAGTAGTAAGGGACTTAACAAGTTCCAAAGAAAATCAATGATAAGCATACACTACAAGAGATAAGTTGGCCATCTCAAAATATCATATTAAATATAGGATCATACCATAGATAGATAGTGTGTAATTTTCCCAATATATTAATAATGTATAACATAAAAGTTATTGAATAAAAATAAACATAAATAATAACATTAAATAAAAGGAAAAAATATAGTTTATTCACTTGTGGTGTGATTAAGTTTATTTTATCACCAATGGTTTAAAGTGTTGAAATTGGCCCACTTATAATTTGTTCTATCAATATTTTGTCCACTTGTAATAATTTTTCGTCAAAAAACAAATAAAATTTATATGTTTTTATCACATGATCTTTCTTCTTTCTCTATTAAAGTCACAAAATTTAACAAATTAAGCAAAGTTATGATAAGTAAGGATTTATGATTAGACTATTCAATCCATGAAGTGTCATGTTGGGTCAAAGCTGAAATTTAAATATATGTTGCTAAACCTACCTTTCTAACAATTTTAACTCATTGATTTTGTAGCTTTGATGATGGATAAAGAAGATCATATGATAAAAACATGTAAATTTTTGTTTTTGAATGCAAAAATAATTGAGGTGGTCAAAGTGCTAAAAAGGCAAACCAAAGGTGAGTCAATATTTTTAATAAATCATAGGTAAATAAAGTAATCTCAAATCATACTATAAGCAAATAAAATGTATTTTTCCTTAAATGAAATTACAAATTAAAAGCATATTTTGTAGTGTGCATAGGAAAAAGTTTACTTCTGGTAAAAAAAAAAACACACCCATTAATATATCATATGATTAGCAAAATAATATATACATAATCATTAAATACTAAAAATTCAAGTAAATTTTATCTTATTTTCTGTTTAGAATAATGTATGATACATATCGATTTTCTTAAGTTTGTATTCACGTTCTTATAGAGTCAACTACAAATCACGGAACATAAATCTAAATGTAGGAGACTTGATGGGTAGCAATCTTTACTCTTCTAGTTATTAGTTGTGGCATCAGTGATCTTAGCTTCTTGAAAGAGCCACAAGCCAGCTATTGGTTTCCAAGGAGAGCTGCATACAAGATTACATTCCAAGTATCAGGAACACCAGCCAAACACCAATGACTGCAATCCACAAATGAAGTGCCTCTGCCTGTATAAATGGAAGGATGGCCATCTAATCTCAGCTGTGTGAGCAAAGTAATGTCAAGCAAATAAGCAGCTTTCGTCATGTTACTCAGCACACTCTTTACTATTTCCACACCATCAATAGGTGGCCCTGGGGATCCCTGCACTGGCTGTGTTTGTCCCATGCATCCTTTTCCACTTGGATATTATTAAAAAAAAAAAAAAACCCTTAGATTCTCATTTTTAATAGTAATAAAAAACTTACAACTAATTTACAAGAAAACAGTGACTGTTAGTGTATAATTATGAAATTAAATAAATAACTGATAATGTAACAAATCAATAATATGATTACAAAAATATCAATAATATTAAATTGATTAATTTTTTTTATCAAGAGCTGCGGCAGTAGAAAAATCAAAAATTGAGATATGGTACACTAATAAGTCAAATAAAATGACCAGATATATAACAAGGTAGATTTCCCATTATCCTTATTTTTTTTTACATCAATAATTATGACCAAAAAAAACTTAATGCTTTTGTTAAAAAAGTTATTATTGCCTTTCAACAATTAAAAAATTGCGGCTAAAATTGATTCAGATGTCAAAATTTACAGTAGTTCTTAAAATGTGGAAACATAAAAGCAACTCCATTTTTTAATACTAGAGTAGTAATGAAATTTATTCCTTTATTTAGATTAAAAAAAAAAAGAGAAGAAGCTCTATATATTCTGAAATTTTATATTTAAATTAATTTCACCATTTTAAGATTATTATATTTCACATATTATGTCATGCATATAATTATAAAAATAGTTGTGAATGTAAATTCTGAAAATGACACTCATTCATTTATCATTATTGTTGCATAGTCATCAAATATACTTGAGATGAAGTAAAGTGAGCAACTAAACTTACTCAACATGAGAAACAGCAATTCCTTGGAAGAAAACTTGAGTCTTTGAAGTATCAATATTAGAGTCCACCCAATTGGCCCAAGTGGTTAATCCAATCTTGAACGCTTCCATATGATCCATGTCTTTGATCAACTTATCACCCACTTGAAAGTAATCCCATCTATAAAATCATTAAAAAAAAAAAAATCATGAACACGTTATTAGGTAACTCTGCTATCTAATTATTAGAAAGATTGTTGATTACATTAAGTACACTTAATTGTATGCATTAATCTAATCAAAGAATAAATATATTAGTTTTGTCATACATTAATGCATTCTTTTTGCTCTATTTAATTACATGTACATTTTTTTTATTAGTTTAGTACACACAATCTAAATATATTTGAGCATTTGGTTCAACCTTTGGAAATGGAAAAGAAATAAAATCAAATAAAAAAAAGTAATGGTAATGATAATAATTATTTTTTAATTTGTTTAATTTATGATTCCATTTCTTCTTATTTAGTTAAAAGGTGGTCAACAACAATGGATGGTGATCAACGATAGTAGAAGATGGTGGACCATGGTTAGTGGTAGATGGTGATAGGTAATAGTCAAATGTAGTAGATGATGATGGTCAAGGGTGGTAAGTGATAATAAGCGGTGGCTAACGACAGTAAGTAGTGGTGGACATCCTCAACGACAATAAGTAATGGTGGTGGTCAATGCCGAAATGTGGTAGTAGGTGGTGGTCAACGGCAAAAAATGATGATAGATAATGGTTAACAGTAATAGATAATGGTCAATGTGGTAGTAGACATAATCAATGATGGTAGGCGATAGTAACAGTGGTCAAGGGTGATAGGTGGTAGTGGGCGGTAGCTAACGGAAGTAGGTATGGTGGATGATAGTCAATGACTGTAGATAGTGATAAACGATGGTCAATTATAAAAGATAATGGTAGATAGTTGTGGTCAACGGTGGAGTATGGTGGTGGGCAATGATTAACAACGAAAGATAGTGGTGGATAATGGTCAATGGTGGTAACTAGTGGTTAACGACGAAAGATGATGATAAGTGATGATCAACAGTGGAAGGTAATAGCGGATGATGGTCAATAGTTATAGGTGGTGGTAGACAATAGTTAATAGTAATAATAGTGATGGGTAGTGGTCAATGGAAGAAGATAATGGTGAGTGGTGGTCGACAGCAGTAGGCAATGACGGGCGATGGTTAACGATGGAAAATGTTGACAGGTAATGGTCAACGACGGTAATGATGGTAGGTGATGGTTAATGGTAGAAGGTGATGGTGGTAGTGGCTGGTGATAAGTAATGATCAATGACTAAAGGTGATACTAAATGATAACTAATGACAGTAAATGGTGGTGAACGCTTTGCAAGGTAAGAGAAAAAAAGGAAAAGAGGATTTTTTTTTATTTTCAAAAAGTAACCTAATATGATATTTTAGACAAGGATTTCAAATTCGATGAATTCATTAAAATGAAGTAACAATAACATATTCCATTACACATAAACCAAACATTTAAAGAATTAATTTTTTGATTCTATCATCTATCCTCTAAAATTCTTCAACCATCCTCCCCTAGTATAATTAAGAATTTCTCTTAAATCAAGATTGACATAATTAACCTACGCTTGAGAGGGTCCGGTGTGAGTCCACCAATGATAGGTGTTGAAAATAAGAACATCTGCCATCCACTGGTCCCCTGTGCTAATGGAGTCCAGTTTTAGTATCCTGCCTTTTTCTTCGTCATGAACCACATCCACTAGAAACCCATTTTTCAAAAACACAATTGATGTTTTGTATTCCTATCAAATAGAACAATTAACCAAAATTAGTAAGCAAATCATATATTGAAGGTGTAAAAAAAGGGGTGGATCTTGATCTCCTTAATTTTTTGAGGGATTTGAAGGTAAAAGGTAAAAGTGAATCTTCATCCCCTCTTATTTATTTATTTTTAAGGAATTTTGATGTATAAATCTAAGAGAAGCGGAGAGATACACTCATTTTGAAGAAGGATTCGCAATTTGTGTGTAAAAGAATGGAGATCTTCTCCTTTTATCTTTATCATATTAATGCCATTTTAAAGGAAAGAAAAATATAATTTTTAAATACAATGAGACATAATTATGTGTAAAATTTCATAAATTAATTCATATCATACTAAAATAGTGAGAACAATAAAAATGATCTAAATCTTGTGGAAAAAGACCCATAATCCAGGGGCGGACGCAGTTAAGGCTCAGTGGAGGCTCAAGCCCCCACTGAAGTTTTTGAAAAAAAATTTTATAATATTAAAAAAAAAATTTTTTTTGATAGAATGACTAAATTGAAAATTCGATAGGGATTAAATTGAAAATTTTTTTTAAAAATAGGTCTTAGTAAAAAAAAATAAAAAATTTGAGACTAAATTGTAAATTTTTTTATTTTGAATCCAGACCAGCCCCACTGATCCAGATTCCTGCGTCCGCCCCTGCCATAATCTATTTATCAAAATTCTATTTTATATACATATTTATCTCTTATATTGACGTCATATAATAAAATAATAAAACAAGTAGAGGTCCATATTTGAATAAAAAAATATAATATTATTTCTACCGTATGAAATCAACGTGAGAATAGATTTATGCAATTAACATTACTCATGACAATAATATTTGTTCAAATTATTTAAAAGAAAATATTACTAAGCAGCATAAAAAATATAACATGTGCAACTGATGAAAGTGGTGTTAGGAGGTTCAAATGTTTCGTCCAAAGAGTGAAACGAGGCCTACCGGAAATGAAAATGTCAAGAGGTTCCCTGTCGGAGTCAAGGTGTAACCTGAGTTTGGTACAGCAATGTGAAGCATACAAGCAAGTGACTGCCACATATTGTTGCTTATAGAGTCCCCCACTAACATTATCTTCTTTCCTCTGTATCTCTCCAATAGTTCTTCACCATTGAACCTGCTATCTCCAAATCAAGAAAAACCCAAAAAAAATAAAAAATAAAAATCAAGAAAAATCATCTTAGAAATGCAATTCCTAGCAAATAATTTGAATGAAATCCTTACAAAATTATATATATATATAGAGAGAGAGAAAGAATATTGAAATTTTATTACCTTGAAAGGTCACAACCAGAGGGCTTCCATCTATAGTTGAGATAATCCTTGTCAGGCCTGCCATTTCTCTGACAATCAAATCCCTGACCTATAAATGGGCAATCACTTGATGCATTATAAAGAGGGTAGGAGGCATCAAGAACCCAATTTCCTTGGGAAAAATTACAATTCTCTGTTTGCTTCACTTGGTTTTGCAGGAAAGATTTTCCCTGCACTTGGAATGGTAGAGCATTCAGGAACCAAAGGAAGGAGAAGATTTGGGCTAAAGGGGCTAACCAGAGTGCCATTTTTGAAATTCTGATACTGAGGATGTATGCCACATTTGTACCAAGGTTGCCAGTGGCTTTTGTCGGTCCCAAAACATAAAACGGCAAAAGTAGAGGGAGAAAACACATGTGTCGGTCCAATTGTTTATCACACACCATTAAAATACAGAAAGAAAAAGAGAAAGTTGTAACTTTGAATACGAAATTTGAAAAGTTGAATTTCACGATAATTAAATTTTTTTAATGAATTTAAAAAAATATTTATATATTTAAATTATAATACATATTTTTTATTTTCATTTAATAGAAAAGGAAAATTACTTATAAAATATAAAAATTATATTTATCATTTTTATTGAATGAGAACAAAGACACATACTATTATTGTAATATATAAATATTTTTACTAATTTTTTAAAAAATATTTAAAATTATTTTCTTTTCTTATCAAGGTAAACAATTTTCTATATTTCTAAAAAGTAAAAAGTCTTATTTTTTTTATTTTTTTAATTAATAATCAATCAAATAACACATTTATTTATTAATTTTTAAAAAATATATTTTTGTCAATCCAACGACTTCTTAATTGTTCTTCAAATAAGCCAACAATGAAGAGTCACATAAAACAATATTAATTTATTTGAAAAGTAGGGTAACGTATCGATATAAATAATTACAATGTCTCAAATAAACACGTGTCCCTTAATCCGAATTATAAATTTGAATTTTAATCAAAATCACGCATGTGGTAGAGAAACATAGTCAATGTACAGCTTGATCATTAATTATTTTGGGAATTCGGCTTTAACTTATTGAAGAAATAATTGACGGAAATTATTGACTTTTATGTTGCTCCCAACTGCTTGTGAAGGCTCTTTTAAGTTTTTCTTTTCCATTTCCACTTTTGCTGAGCTGTTTCCCACCAACGGAATATATCTGATTTGTCATGGCCCCTTGGTAAAAAAAATATATTTTCATTGGTGTTCATATAATTTTTCTTTGGCATTTTCATTTTCATTACCTATTTTCAGTTTTGCTAGGATAGCATTTTCAATTCTTAGTGAGACGTTGTCAAAATTTCTTTAGAAAAAGTGACAAAATTCTCAATAAATGGACAAAATATCATAATGTAATATTCTTAAAAATTATATTTCAGAATCATATTTTTAAAAGTGTTAAGATTTTTTTAAAAATATAAAGTTATCTAAATCAAATTATTAAATATGATTTAATTATGTGAGATTTAAATAATATATTAAAAATTTTAAATTCAAAGTTCTTAGTTCTCAGGGTTTAAAAAAAAAAAACCAACCAAACTTGAAATTGAAAGCCAGAGATCAGGGATTTAAAGCTTTAAAGTAAAGTCCAAATTGCAGTTGCGCCGCATTATATTAGTCATTATATAATATTATATATTAGCTCGGGTCACATAAATTCTTACCTGACGACATTAAAAAAGACAACAATGCAGTTTACCTACATGTCACATTCTTGCCCATCATATATAAAGCCAAACCCTTAATTTCTTCTAATAGAAGATATCTAACTTTAGAGATTTCTTCACTCTCAAATCCAAACTTATGATGAAATTAATCAACAAAAAAATGTTAAGGTAAAATATCAGAAGCTCTCAAATCCAAAGTTAAGATAAAATATCAAAATTCATAAGAAAATATTTAGGGGGCTATATATGATTTTTGTTTTCAGAAAAAATGTAAGGAATAAAAAATCTTTTAGATTTTAAAATTTTAGAGGCATATAACCCAAGTAATACTTAGAACCCACCTCTGACCACAAGCTATGAAATAATTTTCATTTTAAGTTTGAGACACAACATTTTTGTAATAAAAATATTTTTATGTTTAACATGAAGGTGATTAAATCAAACAATAATTCAAATTAAATTTTATTTATTCAATTTACATGGGTAGAGCGTGCTTAATTTTCATTTTGAATTTAAAAAAGGATTAAAGCACTATTTTGATCATTCACAAATACAAAATTTTTCAATTTAATTTCTGTTTAGTTTTTATTTTTAATTTAATCATTGATAGATTTAATTTTTTTAATTAAACACATTCATTTATCTATCTCACATCTTATAAATTAAAATAATAATTTGAAAGTTCAAAATCTAATGTAATATCTTTTAATGTGTGTGTAGATATTAAATATAACTTGTATAAAAAAATTAAGTGTATATGAATTAAAATAATATTTTATTAAATTGCTAGTGGCTTTTTTTTTTAACCTTCATTATCACAAGTGAATGTTACGTAGTTGACTATTTTTTTTTTATTTATTTCATTTATAATTATATTAATAATGTGAATTTTCTATTACTAATATTAAATATATCATGAATAATTTTATTTGTTATTTTTCCGAACTCCATTTGGAAAGGTTAGGAAACAATTCTTATTACAATCGATCGAGTATGGCCTTTTTTTTATCAAATCCACCCCAATTATTTATATTGACTTTAGTCACTAAACCCCCAATATAATTTAATTACGAATCCTTCTTTGTTTTAAATCAGTGAAGAAGATTGTAAAGGATTTGGTTCCAAGCGTCTGGAACACCAGGAAGACACCAATGGCTGCAATCCTTCGCGGTGGGCCCACCAAATCCATACGTAGAAGGATGTCCATCTTTGCGTAGCAGTGAGAGCAATGTGATGTCCAACAGTGTGACTGGTTTCTTCATCTTGTTTAGTACACTCTTCAACACCGCCACCGCCGGCGGCAAGCCTCCGGGATATGTTGAGCCCGCCACCGGAGTCGTCTGCCGGATACAACTCTTTGCAGTGGGTTCATTCCATAGGCTGCCACTGTAATCAATGAAAATTTTCTTAAGTGATTTTGTGGAGAGATTTATATAGTTGGAATTTACTTAGTTATTGAATAATTAGCTACTTTTGAATAAATTTATGAAATTAAGGCCGTTTCAATTGCTTATAAAGTCAATTCCCTTTTTATTATTTTAGGGCTAAAGTTTAAGAGTGAAAAGGGATGTTTCACTTTAAGATCATGACATATATTTTTTGAAAGATTATAATAATAAAAGCAGATCTTTTAGTTCTTAAAATTTTCTCAAATTAAATTTCTTTTCCATATGATTTTAAAATATTTTTTAAAAAAATTACCACCCAAAAATTATAATGTTATCATAAAAATTCTTAATAAATTTTATATTAATCCTCCTAAAAAGTATGTGTCTAACTTCACCCTGATGATACTTACCAACCAATACAATTATATAGATAACCTAATGAGAGAAATTGACTATGATATAACCAATCTCAACTACTTAACTATCTATGGATTTTATTAGTATAACTTCTACATCATATATAAATTAAGTTATATACCTTTTAAAAAAGTCTTTTCGCTCATGCTGTTATTTTATAATTTATATTATGAAGTTGCTTAATTAATAAAAAATTATGTGATAAAATTGATGTATTATCATTAATTAGTAAAATAAAGAAATAGGATGACTTTTTATAAAATTCTAATTCTAATAAAACGTAAAAAGTTTTGTTTACCCATTATTCCTTTAAGTAAGAAGAATTTCATGTATTAACTTTTAATTCTCATTATCAATAAAATAATTTTGAATGTTTTTTTAAAAAAATTATTTTATAAAAAATTAACTTTTTATAGCAACTTTACTTCTATATGAACCAAACACTACTATATATTTTTCTCATGAATTATTGATTTGATTGTTAAAAGGTTTATTAAAATTTTGACTTTGATCATTTTTTCTTATTTTACACATCCTCAAAATTATAGATTTGTCACTTACAAATCTTTAACCCTTTGAAAATTCTATAAGAGAAGATAAATATAAGATAGAGGTGATTAAAAGCAATAACTTTCAGGAATCTTATCAATGAGTGAGTTAGTCTAAAATGGTTCTTATAATACAATTCTAGAAAGCGTAAAAACACACAACTTTTACACACGAGTTTATAACTTTCTTTTTCATGGAATTGTATTTTTCCCTCCCTTTAATTCACACCTAAAAAATGGAAGAATATTCCAAATTCTGAAAAAAAAAAAAAAAAAAAGGGACTGAGTTTATAACTTACTTGTAATGAGAAGGAGAAATGCCTTGAAAGAAAACCTGAACTTTGGAAGGATCAATGTATGTGTCCACCCATGCCGCCCATGTTTCAAGTGCAATCTCAAAAGCCTTCGTCCGATCCATGTCCTTGAATGTTTGATTTCCTATTTGGATATAATCCCACCTGAAAATTCATTATTCTTTATCATCCAAGTGAAAAAACAAAAAAAAACAAAAAAGTTCACTGATCCCTCTATGCATTACTTAATAATATTTAATTTTGTTAACATATCATTGCCTAGAAATATACCTTCCTATTATTTGAGATAATTATACAGAAAAATGAATTTAGAGCAGTATTTTGAAAATTTAATTGATCATTACAATTGGATTCAACTATAATTCAGTTATAATTTTAACTTAAACCAATTCGCTAGTTAACTTGATTTAATAATTTTTTTAATCAATTAAATCATGATTTATTAATTTTTAGTTTTAACAAGTGTCAAATTCTAAAATATTGATTAAAGGAGAAAGTATAAATTACTCCCTTTAATTTTAGAATAGTTATATTTAATACTTATAAATTATTAATTATTACAATAAGTTCCTTCAACTTTAGATAAGTAGTAAATTATATTTATATAAAAAATTTTCTTATAATTTTGAGAGGAATCTATTACTCGTACTAGACAAATAAATTATGTCAAAATGATTAAAATACTCCTAAAATAAAAAAATTGAAAAAAAATAATATATAAGTCAAATTATTCTTAAATTTAAATCATAAGATCTTTATAATATATTTAATTTTTTTTTATATTTTTATTCTCATAAATAGTTCATAAAATAAATATTAAATGTTAAATATATTTATTCTAAAATTAAAAAAATTTATTGTACAAATTAATAATTTATAAAGATAAAATATAACTACCTAAAAGAGATAATTTATATTTTTTTGGTTAATTGAAAAAATAGGCAAGGTTGAGTTGCTTACGGTTGAGTGGGTCCTCTGCGGCCCCACCAATGCCAAGTGTTAAAGACAAGCATATCAATGCCTTCCCAGAGCTTGCTTCCTTCGATAGAATCAAGCTTCAACACCCTCCCAATCTTTTCTCGGACGACATCTACTAAATACACGTTTCGATCTAGCATCACTTTCACCTCGTACTCCTGCCAATTATTATAAATTTTGTTTTATAATATTGCTACATATTCTACAAATATGATTTTATTGGTTTTGTAATTATACAATATGATTATCCAATAATGAAAGTATTTCAATTTAGATTGAAATCCGTAAAATTATTCAAGAAAAATTTCCTTTTATTCATTAAAATAATTGATATAATAATAACAAATTATTATTTTATACAATAGATAATAAATTTGATCTAATAAATGAAGATCTTTTTCTTATTTTAAAAACATAAATTTAAAGAATAGAAAGCATATAAATAGTATAAATGTAAATTTTAATTATCTTTTCTGTTGATCTTGATTGAATAATAATAAAACAAAAATTACTTGTTCCTAGAATAAGTCAATTAAATAGAATATTTTTTTTAATAATATCGTGATAATAGAAATATTTATATACTTTAATTATGTATATTTATATTTTTATTTAATAATAAAAAATTACAATTATTAATATAAAAAATTTAAAAATAATTTTTCAAGCGTATAATTTTATAAAATTAACATATAAATAATAAAATTAATAATTATTTTTATTTTATCGGAGGAAGGCAAGGACTCAGGGTTATAATTATAATAGATAAGGGTGAACTTGTAGACAATAAATGTAACTTGGCTTGGCATTGGGGTTCAACCTTCCAAAAGGTGGAGAGTGTGCCAGAGATGGATGGGGCTGAGGCCAGACTTTGGGAGAGTGTGGCTAACAGTAGAATGGTGGGATTGAAAGGAGTGACACATCATGTGAATCTACACGAGCAAAGGGACCACAGGCATCACCACATCTCTGTGATACTCGCACTACAAAGACTCAAACAAAACTCTTTTCAAGGACAAAAAGATTCCTTTTTAATTCATTCTAACCTATAAATCAAACAAATTAATAATTGAGTAACTCTTCATATATATCTAAAATATAATTTAATTTGTTATTAAAAATATAAGAATAAAAAAAAAATATATATAAAAATTAATAATTAATGAATAAACATGTAACATAAACAAAAATGTCAAAGAGTGTAAGTCATGTAAAAATGTCAAAGAGTGTAAGTTTAAATTATGTACCCAAAAAGTGAAGGTGGAAACGTCTCCAAGTCTGGTCAAAGTGTAATTAGAATTGGGAACGGTTGAGTGAAGCATGCAAGTGAGTGATTGCCATTGATTTAAGCTTAAAGAATCTCCCACAAACATTATGCTCTTCCCCTTCATCCTCTTCAGGAAGTCTTCCCCATTAAATCTGTAATTAATATTATTTTAGAATTACAAACAAATATCTTAGAATAAAAAAAATTTAGAAATTAGTGGTAGAATACAGGGATACAATAGGAATAAAATGAAATTAGAAAGGTAGACAAGGAAAACAAAAACTAGACATTTTGGTGGCCAGCCCGTGAGCGTGGTTGAAAGTGAAAGAATAACACTAATGATATATAAAATTATTGTTAAGCAATTAATAATTTTCCTAATTTCTATGAAAATAAAGAGAAAGAAAAGATAAATCATCATTTATCTATCTTTTAAGTTTGTTTTTAAAAGAAGATAGTCCATTTTTTTCCTTTTTTATTTTTTTTTAATTTTTCCTCATTCAAACAACCAATGCGATCTCATAATTTAATCACAATTGCCACAGTATCCACATTTTTTATAATAATACTAGGCAGTTGGATGCCTGGGACAGCCAAACATTCACAAAGGAACAGCCACCAATATTATATTATTTTCATGCAGTGAAACAAATAATATTATATTTTTTTAATAAAAAAATTACAAATTATTTAATACACGTAAATTTTAGATTTAAACTTAAAATACAGAGAAGAGAAAAGTACAAGATAATAACGTTAAATATTATTACGTCATTAAGATAAAATAATATCAGATGTAATTCCACTGTTAAAATTATTAACTTGGTAATGTTTCTTTGTTGCAGCATGAAAAAACGTTGCATCAAATGGAGTGTATTCATTAGAAGTAATACAGACTAATAAGTTGATAAGTAACAACGACGGTTGATCTAATACAACTTATACTTCATTATATGTTTTTTTATCATGTAATTAATTATTTTGATATATAATTTACATTTTTTTCAATCTGAGTGACATGTTGAGGGCGAAAGCATTGATCATAAGATGCAGCTAAATTCCTCCGGGACCCTTTTCTTTTATTAAACTGATGCAGTTAAATGGAAGAAGGATCTTATCTATTTGGATAGCTTTATTAGAGAAAGTGCGGAAGCAGAAGCAATGGAAACTGGAAACCTGGCTAAGTTGCAGGCAAGGGGTTGCCATCTGTAGTGGGTATAGATCGAGTCCGGCCGGCCATTCTTCTGACAGTTGAACTCCTTCTGGATGAAGGAGCAGGTGTCGGGTTGGTAAATCGGGTAGGATTGGTCTAGAATCCATGAACCCGTGAACAGATCGCATTCTCCCGAAGCCTTGCCGTTTAACAGTAGCAGTTGCAGAATCCGAATCAGAAGTAGACAACAGAAGAAGCTGCATTCAAGTTTACTACCATTGCCCATATTTGTGAAATCAAACAGAAAGGAGGGAGACCAGTTCTCTATCTCTGTCGCTGCCTAATTTTGTATTGAGTTTTTGGCACCCAACTTTGTCTTTATAAGCGTTGTATGCGTAATTGCGTATATATGATACATCTATCTATATCCAGTAATAATAATAATAATAATAATAATAATAATAATAATAATAATAATAATAATAATATCTTTTTATGGGTGGGATGTGAGAATCATTGAACGGAGGGATGAAAGAAACTAAAAAGTATCTTATTATGGTTAATAATTAATAACTATTCATAATTTTCATTAATATCATTTTTCATATATGGAAAGAGAGAGATATAATTAATTTTTCTGCTTTTGGCAAGAAATTTAGGGTGTATTTGTAAGGGAGAAAAGAACCATAAGTGTATGATTATGGTTAATAATGATAGGAGGATTGGATTAAAAGACTGGATAATTTTACAAAAAATTTAAAATTTAAAAGGTCATATATTTTTATTATTGGATAATTTATTTTTTATTTGATTAATTTATTTTAAAATTTTACAAATAATTTGATAATAAAAATATTTAATTTCTTATAAATTACAGCCGGACGTAGAATTTACCTAATTGACTAATAATAATTTGATTGGGAAGAGAGAAAACAGATACTTTCCGCTTCATCACACCGACTAAGACTGCATAACAAAGAGTCCTGGAGATCAGTACTTTCTGTTTGCCATTAAATACAGTGGGGTTGATTTAAATCAATTATAAATAATTAAGAAATAATTTTTAAATTTATAATTATTTATTTTTTAATTTTCTTATCAATAATTACAATAAAACATTTTATTCTCTAAAATATGTCTTACACTGAAAAAAATAAAAAAAAGCTAAACCTGTTATACACTGCATTGCCAATAAAACAATAAAGGATGAAATGCACGTAATTGTTTACTATTTAATTTTACAATTATATATAAGGTAATCTGAATCATACTAGGTCTACATGTATTAAAAAAATCTATACTATTTACTAAAACATTAGAATTTCAATCAGATTTAACAGTTTCCAAAGTCTATGCTATTTACAAAAATATTTGAATTTCAATAAGATTTAGCAGTTTCCTTTCCTCTCCCCATTTCAGACTCTATCCGTATTTCTTATTTAAAAAATTGGTTGCTTGATTGGTGTTTTAAAATTCTCATTCCGAAATTACCTCGTTTGTATCATATTTCCAATTTACATAAAAATTTATATTTAAATTAATTGTGTAATTTTACATAATATTTTAATAAAAATGATAATATTTTTACTTGATCGATTAATCTTAATTATCATTAATCGCTTTCAATGACCTTCTTACTTTGTCAAATTTCTAATTCACAGTAAAATTCTTATTAATGTAATTTTGAATAAAATTTTTCATAAAAATAACAATACTTTTATTCAATTCATTGAACTTAATTATTATAATAAATTAAGATTTTGTTCATTTGTCCATTTTAGAGAGTTTTTTTTTTTTTTTGGCAATTTGATGAGGTATTTTAACTCACTTTTCTCCTAATATTGCTAATTGATTTTATACAATAATTGATACTTGATTGCTTTATATGATCAATTATGTGTTTAATTGAAATAGTCAAATATATTGAACATTATTTATGTAATCAGAAGATATTTTGAGAATTTTTTAAAAAAGCATAGAGATAATAAAATTCGTATACATTGATTTAAAAAAAATATAAATTACTTAAAATCTGCTTGGTTTTAAAATATCATTAATTGCATCATTTTAATAATAAAAAAAAAATTCTTTTCTGATATGGAAATGAGAATGAATGGAAAGTTAATATAAAAAAATGGAAATAGTATTACTCATTAAAATTAATTTTATACCAAAAAAAAATCAATAAAATGTCATTATTTTGAATTGTTGTTTCATTTTATTAGTACTCATTTTTATTTATTTTAAATTTTATTTATATTCTATGTTACTAAATATTAGTGTTACCGAATGATCTATTATCTATAACTAATTGAAACACTACATGCTTTAATTTTATATCAATAAATATACAATTTTAAATGATTTACTAAAAAATATAAATATTAATATGAGTGAACTTCCATTATACTTTGTATTTAAATCTTTAACACATGCATACATGAATATATAATCCATTTATGTTACTTGATTGTAGCATTTATTTTGTTAAATCAGTTTTATAAGAAGGCAACATTTCTAACATTATTATATCATTAGGCATCAGTTTCGAAAATTACCTGAGATCAGTATAACATTTGTCAACGGGTTTTCGTCTTAGAGGCATTGAACCCAAATACTCAATGCAAAGTTGCTAACGTTGAAACCAGCAAATTGCTTAAGAGCCATGAATGAATTTATGTTAATTGACAATGAAATGAATTGATATTTGGAGTCATTTTGCAATGGGAATGGATATATGAAGTGTGAAGATAAATAGTCTTTTATCCCCTTATATATGGTCATGGAATGCATACGCGAAGAGTTAGAGATACCAGGATGAAAATATTGTATAAATTATGGGCTAGACACATTGGACAATTTATTTTGGATAGAGAGAAAAAGATATGTGTGTAGAATTTTATCTTTAATTTTGTGTAAAAATTAAGAAATTAAATAATATGTAGATGTGGTTGTTGCATTTTGAAAATAACCTATTGAGTATTACAATATGGATAAAGTAAAATCGTTAAAGAATGTGACTTTTTATAAATATCACAAATTACTTTAAAAAAATTTGACAACACACCTCAATTACTTCATGTAAATAATCATATATTATCTTTAATTTATTTGTTTTTATAGATTATTCATGAATAATAGAAAAATATTTTATAATAAATTGTTTCCACAATTTTACCATAGTTTTATTTATTCTTTCTCTTTCTTAATAAATTTTCATAATGATACAAAATAATATTAATAAAAGACCAAAATCCCTACCATTTGGTTAAGCTAGTTTATTTGTTTCTATTATATATTATGTTCAAAGTAGTGGTTCCTATTATATATTTTGTAGAAATTGTTATTTGGATAGATGAGATGAAAGGGAAAGCAAATTGGCGAGAAAAGTAAGAGGATTAAGGGGTGTAAATAAGTTACTTGCTTTGTCTGGATATTTTTTTTATAATTGAATTCAATTTATTTTAATAGAAATAATTTAACTCATTAGCAAATGATTTCAATGTTTGAAAATAATTGAATTTAGTTCATGTTAATATGTAAAAACAATTCAATTCATTAGATAATGAGTTTTAATGTTTGAAATTATGTTAAAAATAATTTTTTAATTAATTTGCAAATAATTTTTTCATTTAAAATATATAGAATATGCATTAAATTCAATTAGGTAACAAATAAATTTTGATAATATTATAGTAAATAAAATAATAATTTTACTCTCAAATTATCATTTTTATTTTATTTGATCCTTTTAAATATAATATTTTATTTTAGTCTCTTTATATATAAATTAGAATAAATTAGATTCAAATTGATAATTTCTATTAAATTGAATACATAATAAAATCATAATTAACATAGAGTTCTAATGTGACTATTACAAACTTACAATTACTGAAAGAGAAAATTTATAGCACTCACATTGTCACGTTAAAAAATTACAAATCACGTTACCTACTCATGACTCAAAAACATCTTAATCCTTTAATTTTCTTTTTAGTTTCTGTCAACATGGAATACGAATTTCCCTTCCAGTTATATATGTTCAACATGGAGTTTTATAGGCTAAATATGATTTTTATCTATAACTTGACAAAAGTTAATGTGAATTTGATCTGATTTAATTTGTATATTAGAGAGAGTAAAATAAAATATTAGATTTGGAAAAGACCTAATCCGAATTCGTATATCAGAGACAAAATTATAATTAATCCTAATTCTAAATGTGCTAATGGGTAATGCCACTACCCAGGACTTGAAAAATTGATATACAGCAAGGCCAAGTCTAGAAATTGTCCTATGCGAGGTTTCATGCTTGTTAAGTAAGAAAGTACGTTAGGCAAACTACAAAATTTAAGTTGTTTTGGGAGGTTTCAATTGGGATTGGATATTTTCATCCCCAGATAATCTCTTTAAAAATATTAAAAATAAATAAATAAAATAAAAATATGAATTTTAATATAAACTAAGTGGTTTAACGGTAAAATCATTTAATCTTCCTGTAACTTAAACTTTTATATGGAACTAGTAAAAAAATTAATATAATCCTAGCTAATTAATTTATTACAAAACCTAGCTACGCTTAAACTATTTCCAACTCCCAAAGAAAGTAGAGGAAATGCTAGATTCCCCCACCTAAATTCTCATTTTCTGCAATCCATTTGACTATTAATGGTATATAAGAAAACGAAAATAATTGGTGACAACTCATTGAACTACACAACGACTTCGATATCTATCTTCATCAATCCCATTTTAAAATAATAAAATCGGAAACCATTTTCTTTCCTTAATCCTATTTTATAATTATATTAATTGTTAATTAATTACATTAGTGATTAGTTGATAACTGATTGTATTAAATGATTTGAACAACTCATAGCATTAAAGATGTTTAGTAAAATCAAATGTTTACTATTATCTGTTTATATATAAAATGACATATAAAAATATAGGTGTATTTTACAATTTATTTGAGTATTATTTTATTTTAATAATATTTTACATTTTTAAATATTATTTATTAGATTTTTTTCCAAAAAATATTATTGTAATTTATTATTCAATATATTTTCCTTTAAGAAATAAATAATTATAATTTATTATTTATTAGATTTCCCTTTAAAATAAAGAATTATAATTTATTATATTTATTAGATTTTCTTTTAAAAATAAATAATTATAATTTATTAATTTTTTTAATAAGAAATAGATAGTTTTAAATAAAACATAAGTTTTTGTATTATTAATTGTTATTATTATCGTTGTTCATGTTATTATTTGTTATAAATTAATGGTGGAAGAAAAGAGAGGAATGATTAAATAATATAATTAATGCATATGAATCAACTAGGAAATAATTTATTATAAAATATATTTCATGCATATTATTTTATAATGGTTTTTCTGTATATCAAAGGTAAAAATGTCAAAAATTGAATTAATTAGGGGTAATGATATCTTTTTGTGTCCTAAATGTCAAATAATCAATTGAAAAAACTAGATTTTTTAACTTTTTGAAATTAGCTTTTATAAGGACAAAAAGTTAACTGAAATAACAATTTACCAATTATCAAAATAATTGATTGATTTAATTAAACAACGAAAACCACTCAAATAAGTCAAAAGTTGATAAAAAAATTATTTACTAAACACCGTCTTTATGTTAAACATTGGCAATGATTATGCAAGGAAAGTCAGCATTTGAGCCAGTGGAAAGAGATCAAATAAAAAGAAACAGTAAATAACGAGATATAAATATTTAATATATTTAACTGAAATTTACTCTATGAATAAAGATGAAAAATAAATTTTATTAAGTAGTGAAAAGAAAAAATGAGTGATGAAATCATTTTCAAATTTTCACTTCAAAAAATACACACAAAATATCAGACAATATATAATAAGAATAAAAAATAACTATGGGATTTTAAGTAATTTTTACAAAAAAAATTATAAATATAAAGTCTTTTCCTGTTACATGTTGATCTCTTTAGAAATCACTGATGCCCAAATACTAATATTTATAGGCCTTGAAAGAATTATTTGACAAGTAATTATCTCCTTATCTAATATGAAATCTAATTTATACGGGAAAGAAAAATTAAAGTAAGAAATAATTAGAATTTGTGTTGAATCTAACATGATATAACGTAATCCCTCTCTCATGTTTCTGTTCAGTCTCTTCCTTCTCATATAGAACCACACATAACACATGGACCTCATCACAAGAAAATAGGTAGGTTACATGGAGCCCTCTCTAACTATTCAAAATGTATCTATAATTTTCTAAATTATAAAAATGTGTATGTAGTCTTTTTAAATTTTATAAACTGTGCCCTAACCCCTTTATGATTTTTGTTCAATTAACTTGACAAAATAACCTATATTTATTATATGACAAATTAACACTCCAAAATAAATATTTATACTTTAAGAAATTGATTGCAATGAAAACATTGATGTTGCTATACATCTTAACTTCTAGGCTTAAGCTCCGATGTCCATAAATGATAGATTTTAGAAATAAAAATGCACTCCAAAATTCACAAATAATGAGTTTCAAAGATAAAGATGTAAAACATTTTAAGCTTTAAATTTATGAATCATCAACTATGCAAACAAATGTAATTTATCATGCGAATAATACAATATTATTAACAATTGATAATATTCTATAAACAAATCGTATGTTACCTGAATTTTTAAGTTGATCCATGATCCTATAAGTAGATCAATTCACAGAACTCAAGATGATTAAGTAGCAACAGTAGATGAGCAGATTAAATGATTAGATCCAATTATAAGAGATCACTCCTCCTTTATATCCTAGTTGCCACATATGATTTTTAGGAGAGAAACTGCAAAGTGATGTGTTAGTCATATATAGGTGTCTTAGAGTCAATTTGATTGGGCTCTATTACATCTATGACTAAGCAATCTGTGGATTTGGATATTAAAGATTAAATATTCATCTTATATTCTATATTATGATCATATTTATGATTTATGCATAAATAAGATAAAGTCCATGGTGAGATGTTAATTCATTTAATCAATCCTATAAGGGGTTATGAGATTGTGAATGTGATTGTCAATGATATAAACTTATACACCAAAATGACACTAGTCAAGATCTGATACCTGGGCACTATCATGATCTGTTGAGACTAGATGATGTAGTATTCCTTATTTGATGGCAGTCATCCTCACAGGCTGAGATGCAAGTGAGTTGCATTGGAATACACATGTAGACATGACTCAATTAGTTTGGAGAAACGTAACTGACAATCGTGATCTTGTCTGACCTGTTTGGAGATACTGTATGGAGCTACGTCATCAG
>JANHAO010000415.1:0-42222 GCA_026873985.1 Saraca asoca | reverse complement strand
ATTGATGGAATGCTAATTGTAGAGGTAAATTGCATCCAATAATATATTAAATGGGGTACTTTGCTAGTTTTCAAAAAACATGTGGTTAAATTGCACAAGGTTCATAGTTTAAAAGGGTTTTGTGTAATCTAGTCCAATTATTTTGCATGTTTCTCATCCAAAATTATATCCCTTTTTTGAAAAAAAAAAAATTGCAACAAAGGTATTCAATGTTGCAATTTTGTATAAAACATGTAACTTTTTATTATTTTTATAGAAGTTAGAATTTGTTACAATAAACTGGGCTTCAATTTTACATAGAGAGCTCAAATATAATTCAATCACATGAAAGTTGTAACTTCTATAATTATTTGTAAAGATGTCAAAATCAGTCATTTAGTTTATTGGTATACTGGCCTACAATAAGTTAGATTTAAAAGGATTGGGCCTGTTTCTTAACTAGGCTTCCATTTTTGCGGTCCTTATCCGTCCTAAATAGTTTTGAAAGATAAACTGGTCCACAGTTTTTTCTTCTAAAAAGTTAGAATGTTTATCATTTAAAAAAAAAAAAAATCTTACACGTATCTTGTCCATTATTAATTTTTTTCAATTAATATAGAAGTTATCATAACACACACACACATATATATATATATATATGTATGTAATTTTACTGATCCAAATAACTTTCAATTCATAACCCTTCAAAATAAATAAAGTCACACTTAAGTGCATTGATATATTTATGTAATGAACTATTTTTATGTATAAAAATATTATTTTTCATATACATCGTACTAGACTTTTATCTGTGCATTTATTTGAGTTTGTATTTTTTTTTCAACATTTTTTGTAAATATTATTCTATGAAATATGAATATTCTAAAAGAATCTGAACTGATGTGGGTATTATAAAAGAAATATAATAAATATGACATATTTATAACATTTATGTTCCCATCACCAATTCTAGATGCTTAATTTCTTAGATTTGACTTATAAATAGTGTTCTATCAAGAATTTTGATTTTAAAAAAGAATCTAAATTTAACTGATATAGATATTCTAAAAGAGATAAAAGAATATAGGAAATCTAATGATAAATTAGAAAGAAAAACAAATATATACCTAAGGCCAACACTGTGAGTCAGGTCTGCTGTAAAAGATTGGCTTGAATTTAGCTTCTCAATTGGTCCACAAAAAGTAGCCAATGCTCCCCTTGTAATAAAAAAAAAAAAAAGAGTAGCCAATGCTAAATTATCAATCAAATAGACAAAAACTTGTTTTGCACACTTTGACAGCATAAATGTCTCTTATTCACATGAAGCATTGGCTACATCCAAGCCTTGCCACTACCTTTTCTAGCATACAACACATAACGTTTGTCCCAAGTATCAAATGTTGGATGCGACAGCTTAGATATAATCCTATGATAGCAATGATGATAACTTAACCATTCTTTTCACATTGGATAATTAGGACATCCAAGAACTCCAAGCTTTATTCCTCCATCCTCTATGAGTACTAAAGCTATAGCATATTGGTCTCTGCATGCAAATCCCAACATGTCATCAACAGGATTAAGTACCCAGAATCTTCCATTTGGACCACTAACTGAGTTGCAATGACCAAGGATTTTGAGGAATTCTAAAGTTGCAAGAGTTGCTTTTTGCACACTAACTCCAAATCAAAATGTTTCAGATAGAGATTTATGCATAGTTTTAATCACAGCTTCAGATGCATTCTCGTTGGAGAGAATTCAAAAATCTTTTTCAGCTAGAAGTGAGATATTTTCACTTCCTAAACACTCGGATAGTATGTAACTAACAATTGTTTAGACGCTTCAATCTAATCACAAGATATGATGAAGTAAGAATAGAAATTCACTTGCAGCAAAACAACAAAAAAGACATGAGGTTGAATAGTCGCATTGAAGGAGTTTCAAGTTACAAATGTAAAAAATATAAGATAAAAACTATTGTATGATCATACTGGTAAAGAAATAGATGGAAAGTATAACATAATGTCTGATATCCCACTATTAATTCAAATGACGAAATTAAGAACCCATACAATTGATAGATGAATGATGGGAAAAATTCTATACTTTACTCTCAAGCAGACCCATTATTAAATAAGTAGAAATTTGGATTTTTCATTACATTGTGTAACATCACACTGGGGTTAACCTAATTAGATTCATTGAACATGGGTTGAGAAGGATGACCAATAGATCATAGGCATAGTCCTTGAGGATGAATTGACCAGTCAATAAGTTCTTAAAGAGCAGTCAACCGATCGGTGTCAAGTAAAATAAAATCTAATAGATGAAAGTCAAGGTCTCAGAATTCTAATGCAGTCAGCTATCAGCCAGAATAAAAACTTTGTTGAGAAAGAGCTCCAGTGCAATCTCCAATCCAAAAGTCAAATTTGAGGTAAATCGATTGAATAATTCATGTTTTTTATTTCCTTTAATCTCACCTATGTGTTTTAAATCAAAATTAATTCATTAAGTTATTTTTATTAGAATATTTGCCATATTGCATTTTGGCTTAAGGCCAAAGGGCATATGTAATATTAGAGATAGACCTAAGTATTACATGATGTAGTTTTTTCATGTGATTTGTGAGTGAAATTCTACCTGTCTGGCTCCCTTTTCATCTAAAGTATATATTTTTTGAAATTATCAAATGTATTTTGATTGTTACAAATAGGAAATATGGTCAAAGAATTAAACCATTAGAATTAGGCTAAAAACATTGCATGCATAAGATTATGGATTTGACCTAGAAAGTGAAAGTTAATGAATTCAAGCGTAGGCTAGAATGTATACCAGGGAAGGTGAATTTAGGTAGAATTTAAGAAATTGATTTCCTATGTGATTGTATAATTGATTAATTTAAAGTATGTATGAAATGGGTTATAGCAAGGGAACATAAAAATGGTACAAGTTGTGAATTTATCTAGAAATCTCAGTTTTGCATATACACACAGGCATAAATGTTATGAGCTCATAAAATGTTATGAAAAATTTTATTTTGACTCAGAAAATTATAATTTTTGAATTTATAATTTTATTTCCTCAAAATTGTTTATTAAGATTTCTTACATTTATGAAAATTATTAAAATTATTATTTTCCTAAAAAATAACAAAATTACTGTTTTAATGTATTATATTTCTATTATTACTATTCTATAGTTTGTTTGGAGTAAATATTATTTTACCAAAGGGTACATATTTATTCTTTTATTGAAAATGAGAATTTTTTCCAAGAAACCCTATTTGCACCAGGAGATATAGATAGTCACTCATACGATAGGAGGTTGTGAGATAGATGGTCACCCATGCAATAGGGGGTTATGAAATAGGTGCATTAAGGTGCATAATTTATGAAAAGGTCCTATGGGATAAATTAAGGGACACAACATGAAAAGACATGAAAACATCACTCCCTTAATATCCCTAATATCAATATAATTATTAAAGATGAACTTTACTTGGTCTTTAGATATGGCTTAGTAAAGTATGAAGATGATGAAAGCTTTACATGGTCATTAGATTTGACTTCGTGAAGCAAGTATAATGATTTCAAATATGTTATGTTTATGATGTGATAAAATAGTCAGCAAGGATTAAGTATTACTAATGAATATGAAAGATCAATTATGAAGTCTTGGAGATGGTCATGATTTTATTTTGAAAAGCACATGAAAATACATTTCCATAATATATTTATATATGTATATTTATGTGTATATGTAGGTAGATATATGACCAAAAGGATTTTCAATCCAAAGTTGGGTTTGCCTTTTGCTTATTGAGTGATAATATTCACCCCTTTCTTTAACATTTTTTAGGTTATTGAGTCTTCAAGGAATTATCTCAAATAGGAGATATTTCAGGATATTGCATATGATTGGAATCAAGTACGTGGTTCCCTTGATTTACTTTTGATGATTAATGTCCATCTGGCTAGACATTAGGTCCTTAGATATGAAAAAAAGTTTTACGAAAAGGATTTTATTTTAATATATTTAAAGAAAATGTTTTCATAGCAATTTTGCATTTCATGAATTTTTCTAAAAAGGCACCAAGAATCATTTTCTGCATTCATTTTCATGATTTCAAAAGATTAAAGGTATTTTAGCGAGGTTGTACTCATGGATTCACAAATCATTACTAGGTAACATATGCCAATCACACCTCTGAATTTTGGGATGTGACAAGTTAGTATCAAAGCAATAGTTTAATGTCTATCATGACATGTTAGGGTTAGTAGATATCGGTCATGATGGCTTGTGCCCAAAAGGATCCCTTATTCCTAAGAAATCCTTTAATTTGATCAATCAAAGTAATGAAGTCCATGTAATAGAAAATAGTATAAAATAGAAAAACTGTTACATGATTAGACTAGAAAGCAAATAGATATTCTAGAAATAATGATTTTACCCTTGAATAGGTATGAGAAATCATAAATGATGAGAGTACCCCCAGACATAAGTTAGTGATGAACAATGAGAAAAATGACAAGAGAAACAAACAAGTACAAGAGGCCAAGGATGAAATTACCCCTAGGGACGAGATTGGAATGCAAAGGATGATTTTATTCTTGATAAGTCAAGAGGTAATAAAGATTGGATGACCCCACATGAGGGAGGAAAACCAAGAAAGTTAAAACTATACGCAACTAGAGTAGTTGTAAGTTAGAAATTATGATTCACTGAAAATCAGTGAAAAAGATGAAAGTACTCTTGAACCCTAAATAAGAGAGTCAAGTTGGATAATTTTACTTTAGGTATGAGTTAGGAAAAAAATATGGGTTAAAGTCAAAATAACGAGTGGTTGACCAGCCCTTAGTAGGTGGTTGACTGGCTGGGTAGATTTTGGCCTATATATAGGCAGTCTTTCTTCTCTTTTCTCATTCATCCTAAGCTTTCTCAGTCTTCCTTATGTATTTTTTTCTCCCCAAGAGTGCAAACTTTATTAGGAAATCTTACTTGATCTAAAATTTTCATCAAACTCAAATTTTCAAAATTATAAAAGAGGCCCTATAAGCTTTTTATAATCCATACTTGTTTTTGGATGTTGATGCAACAGATTGATACAACTATGGAATAGGTACCAAGATTGCATATCCACTTAATTTCATATGTCATTGAAACTATGATAAGCTTAGGAAACAAGGAGTCCTACAACACTTAGGGTTATAGCTGGGGCTACAATTTATTAGGGAAAGAATCAACCGAGCCTCTAATGATAACCACTTATGTATATGGAACTAGGATTGCTAACTTTTTTTATATGATTACTTTGTTGTTATCTTTATCTATTTAGTTTTGATGTTGAAAATAATTTATATCTGATAATATTCTTTAATATGTGATATTTATTTTGCAGGATCAAAGTGAGATCAAAGTAAATATGATTCAAGAGATCCATAACATCATTTAGTACTTATTTTATCATTTTTAGGATCTTTTGTAAGTAAATTTCAATTCAAATTTGATACAATTAAATTTCTTAAAACTGATAAATTGAGGTAAAAATAAATCTTTTAAAGCAATTTAAAAATCAAATATTTTTCAAACAAATTTTCAAAATGATCTTTCACAAGTGCAAGTTTTATAAAAATCATTTTACATTATGTGAATTGATTTACGAATCGATTCATGTTGAAAAACTTGTGAAAACTACTCAAATTGGTTCACCAATCGATTTATGAAGAAAAAGTTTTGAAAAATACTTTTATCAAAGGTTAGGAAAATTATCTGAATCGATTCCCTAATTGATTCAACACCTAATTTCAAAATACTATGATTTGATTCATCAATTGATTCGGTCATGGATTTCTTCATAACCTGAATCGATTCATAAGTCGATTAGTTAGTTATAACTTCTATGAATCAATTCATGAATTAATTCAAAATTTAAAAATTAGTTATTTTTAAATGTCAATTACAAGAATTACAAATACTACTAATCCTATTTCAAACAAAATAGTTTTCATAACAAATTTACTTTTTCAAGAGTGAAATTCTCAGAGCAAATTGTGCTTAACAAGATTCATCTTTACCTCATTTTATTTGATCAAATCAAGGATTCTTTATCAAGATTTGAAGAGAAATTTATAGCTAGATGTTTGAAATTTTCATTTCAAACTTGGCATTGTATATCTTTACCTTTTTCCTAATTTTACCTATAGATTTCTAGGTTGATAGGAATTTGTATATTTTCTTTAACTGCAATTTCTAGATTGATAGAAATTGGAGATACAAAGGACGAAGTTGATCTTCCCTTTGCATATTCTTTAACTATGAGGTTGATTATAATTAGTTGAAGAATGCATTGAATTCTTTGTAAATCTCTAGGTTTTGAGGTTGATCATAGCTTGAAGAGATAGAAGAATTATTGTATCTAGGTTGGGTAAGAGCCTCGTGAAATCTTGTAATTTTTAGCTTTGGCAAGAGCCCAGAAAAATTTTTATTGTATAAACTAGCTATTCAAGAGCCCAATTAAAATCCTGATTGTAGTAATAAAAAGAAGTCATCTGGTCGAAGATTGACTCGGTGGATGCAGACTTTATCTGTAGTTTCAAGTGAAGTTGAACTACTTTAAAAATTATAGTATTTTCATTATTTCTTTACATTTCTTTATATTTCTGCAGTTCAATTTTACTACTACACTATATTCTGCAATACTATATTTCTGCTATACTGAACTGATATACTATAATATTATTTCTACCATAGACTATTGTTATACTGAAATTGTTTTCCGTAATAATCTGTCTCTAATACATTCTTATACAATCTTGATTGATTATCTAATTAGATTTGCAACATCACAACATATCAAATTAGTCCCTCCAATTAAGTTATTGAATATTCAATTAGCTTCCTAATCTAAATTCAAATACAAACTTTCACTTTTACCAATTTTGGAATCCAAATTTTTTTTTAATGAGAGTATAACATTTACTAACATAAAAAGGGAAATATCATGTTTTCAGCACTTTGATATATATAAATATATCAATATACATATATATATATATATATTTAGGACCTACAAGGATTACCCTAACCACCCATCTACTTTAAATGCTATGTTGGATGTCCTACTAAAGGAACTTCAATAAGGTATTTTAGGAATTGTGGTTTAAGCAAAAGTGAGTTTCACATTCTCAACCACACCACACTGGAAGAATTGATACTTAATTCTTGAGTCCTGTACTACTTCATCATCAACATTTTTCTACTAAAGGAAACTCAAAGGATTGAAGTTATTTGTGCAAACTAGAATTTTATAACCTTATTACAAAATGGAAGGAGATCCAATATACCATGGATTATCATGAAGTATTTGTTAGTTGTGGCATGACAAGAGGCTCAAAGGTCTTTATCATTTGGATTATCCATTAAGAATATTCTTATTCACTTTGGATGTGAATTGGAGAACTTTGAAGGGTGGCATCCAAAACCCATCTTTGCAAGCATGTTTTTTCAGTTGGGCTGCATAATGATTGGAGGCTGATAGGTATTGAAAACAACATTTTGAGGTAGGCAACAAATAGAAGACACAAGTGAGTCATAAAGTAATGCCTCAAGTGGACAAATAAAGAACCTCATATACGGAGTCCGTCGAGTTAAAACTGAAAGGAGCACACTACCAAGAGAATGAATTATCACTAAGACTTATGAGTTTCTTAGAGCTATGTTAACAAGAATAAAAATGATGGATCAAAGACTTAGGGCCACAAATAAAAGAATCGAAGCTTCTAATGTGAGAATGGAACAGAGAATGAATTGATTTAAGGAACACTTAGAAGATATGTGAGATGTGACAGTTCTGCATCTGAATCAAGTTTCGGGTTAGAACATTATGATTTATGATTCATGATTTATGTTTAGTTTACAATTAGAAAATTATTAGAATTGTTTTCTTAGTTAATTGTTTTGATGCCACATTACGGTGACATTTAGATTTGAATTTTGAGTTATGCAGTAATAAAAGATTTCTTTTCATAATTAGATGAATTGATTGTATTAAATGCTATATGTTATAAAAAAAATTCCATGCAAAGGAACATGAAGGCATCTTAAGGAATGACATAATTAAGAAAGAACAAGATAGAAGATGACATGATATGTATGAATGTAATGTAATTGAATGTATGCTTGCCAACCAGGGACCTACATAAGGCATAACATAACCCAGCTAGTGCAAATGTCCTAAAATGGACCTTTGTTTATTTATGAATGTTATACTATATGATGTGATGAAATTAGTTAAGAATGAAGGGCATGATGTGTTAAGGGCATGATATATGTGTATGTAAACAAGCATCTAATACAACTAGTATGCTTTATAGGAAAAAGGAATAAAGGATAGAATCACATTAATTAGAGATATAAAGAGGGCAAGAACAAGGCATAAGATTTAGGCATTCAATGACATTAGTATTTGTTAACGTGCGAATTTGGTCAACCAAAAAGTTCAGAAACCCCAAACTACAAATCGAATGTAAAAAGAGAGAGAGAGAGAGAGAGAGAGAGAGAGAGGAAGAACAAGGAGACATCATGAGTTTTTTTACATGATTCAGCCAAGTGTAATACTTACATCCATGGTTGTTTATTTCTCAATCTTTTTGCTGAGTATTTGTATCTGTTGATTTTTTGTTTCTTTATATTTTTGGCTTAGCATCCGTACATCTTTCTTCTCTATTTTTTTTGGCTCAGCAATCGTATATCTTGATTGATTTTCTCTATACAATGATTTCATCCTTTTTTATAATAGTTGAAGTGTTCAATCTTAATGTAGTTCAAAAAAAAAAGAATCTTGATTTGACTTTGCTTCATGAATTTCCATGAAAATAGGCAATTAACTAATGCAAATTGATTCCTGCAAGTTGATTTTTCCAAATTGATTCTTGCAAGTTCATCCTTTCTTGAGTTAAACCATAGTATGCTTTTGGATGATGGTTAGGAAAATATGCTTTGATCTACGGGCTAGACCTCCTTCTTAACAACCTAAAGCTACACGTAAGGTTGCTTTGATCTTGGTTAACTAGCGACCTGAGTTCACTTGTTAACTAGCAACCTGAGTTCGCATCTGGTGACCTAGGGAATTGCTCCAACAACCTCAATCATAGTTAAGCTAGACCCTTATTAGCTGGGCTTATCCATTGAGCTTTTACTAGCCCATTTATATGGTTCCAAAATTACCCACAATAATATTAATGAAAGAATCAATAATAACATGTTAGGATAAATGATAGATAAGATATGATACAATGAGGTGAATATCAAGGACAAGAATGAAGCAAGTTAGAAGGCACCAAAGTATTTTAGAAAAGGTTAGGGTAGCATAACAAGATCAATATAAAAGGAAATGGAATAAAGGTGAGTCAACAGTAATGACAAATAAGATTATGAAAAAGAACACGATTAAGGACTAACTAGAGATGAGAAATAACATGTGGAGAAGCAATTGAGGACATGTGTTGATGGTAAAATCAGGTTAGGAGCCAAATCCCAGCCAACTGAGATAGTTCTTTTACCCCAAACCGCTTTCTGTTTAAGAGAAATGAGATGTGAGAGGATGAAGATGGTGAGGAGGAAGAGTAATGAAGTAATGCAACACTTTTAACATGGTTTAGCTAAATCCGGACAGCACCGGACCCTACATCCACATCGAAGCTTTTATTTATCAAAAATAAGAATTACAAAGCTTTTGCCTAGTTCATTCAACCTCTCTTTATTGAACTCTCCCTCTTCCTATTTAGAGGTTAGGAGGTTACAATAGTAATTTTACATGCTACAAAATCATTACAATCATTTAATGTATAAGATAGCTAAATCTTCTTGCAGACTACTTTCGATCTTTAGAGGTTAGTTTGTCAGTTTGGGAAGTTTGCCCTTGGCTAGTGAGTGAACTTGTGGGTATGTTAGGCTAACGGTCGTTTACTTGGTGACCTGAGCTTGTGCTATGCAACCTGTGATCTTGTGGGCTAACGTTGTTCTTGGGATTGTCTCGTTGAGTTCGTGGCTTTACTTGATGAGGTGAGGACATGCAGGTTATCCATTTCTGAGTGAGTTATTTCTCCAGCTCGTCATCGTATCTTGTTCTTTAGATCAGCGAGATGGTGCAGCTTGTTCTAAGCTTTTCCTTAGTGACTCTTTGCTAGATTTCTTCTTTCCTATTCTTTAGGACTAGATTCTCCTTATAACAACATGGAATAAAGACTAAGGACATAACAATGAACCAAATCATTAGAATAGGATAGAGATAGACCCTTAAAACCTAGAATGCTCACAAGGGATGATACAAGGATGAATTGTTGAAAAGGGAAGAATTTGTAACATACCCCTAGGGTTAACCTAACTAGATTCAATCATAGGTCCTTAAAGATGACTATGTGGCTGCAAGCATGGTCCTTAAGGGTGGACTGGCCTGTTGACTGATTCCTAAAGAGTGGTCAACCGATCGATGTCCAGTCAAACAAAATCTAATGCACGAAGGTTGAGCTCTCACAATCGTAGTGCAGTTAGGTGTCATCCAGAATAGAAACTCATCAGGAGTGCAATCTTTGATTCGAAAAATGAATCTCACATAAATCTATCGAATAATTCATGTTTATGATTTCTTTTAACCTCACATATATGTTTTAAATCAAAATTAATTGCTTAAGTTGTCTTCATTAGAGTATTTACCACATTGCATCTAGGCTTATGGCTAGAGGCCAGATGTAATATTAGAGATAAACCTATGTGTTGCATGATGTAGTTTTTCCATATGATCATATGAGTAGGATTCTATTTGTAGCTACCTTTTTCATATAAAGTATATATTTTGAAGATTACCAAATATATTTTGATTATTAAAAATAAGGAATGTAACCAAAGAATTAAACTATTAGAATTAGGCCAAAAATGTTGCAAGTATGGGATTATGGATTTGACCTAAAATATGAAAGTTAATGAATTCATGTTTAGGCCAGAATGTATATAGGGAATATCGATTTAGGTAGAATTTAAGAAATTGATTTCCTATGTGATTATATGATTGATTGATTTAATGCATGTATAAAATGGGTTATAGCAATCGAATGTAGAAATAGTACAAGTTGTGGATTAATCTAGAAATTTGAGCTTTGCATATACATATAGACCTAAATGTTATGAACTCATGAAATGTTGTGAAAATTTTTATTCTATGACTCTTAATATGATTTATGAATTTCTAATTTTATTTTCTCAAAATCTTTACTAAGATTTCTTATGTTTATGAAAATTATTAAAATTGTTATTTTTCTAAAAAGCAAGAAAATTATTGTTTTAAGGTATTATATTTTTATTATTAGTATTCTATAGTTTGTTTAAAGTAAATATTATTTTACAAAATGGTACATATTTATTCTTTTATTGAAAATGAGAATTTCTTCTAAGAAAATTATTTCTAAAATTTATTCTCATTATATCATCCTCAAAGTATTATGGATATTAACAAAAAGAATGTTTATGAGATAGAGACGGATTAGTCATGGATAGTTAAGAATATACAATATATGATTAAAAGGTAAGAACATTAAGTGATGTATGATGAGTGTATGTATGTATGTAAACTAGCAAGGGACATTGGTAGATCTATTTGTACTAAGAGATGTAAATTGTCACCCCATACGATAAAAGATTATGGGACAAATAGTTACCTATGCGACAAAGAGGTCATGGAATAGGTGCATTAAGGCACAAAAATTATAGAAGGTCCTGTGGGACAAATTAAAGGACACGATATATGAAAGGACATAAAAACATCGCTCCCCTAGTATTCCCTATTATCAGTATAACAATGGAAGATGAACTTTACATGGTCATTGGATATGACTTAGTAAAGCAAATATAATGATTTCAAATATCTTTTGTTTAGGATGTGATAGAATAGTCAACAAAAATTAAGGATAGATAGTAAATATGAAAAAATCAATTATTAAAGTCTTGGAGATAGTTATGATTATGTTTTTGAAAAGCATATGAAAATACATTTCTATTATATATATATATATATTTATATGTATAATATGAATATTTATGTGTATATGTATATGTATGATTAAAAGGATTTCTCAACCCAAAGTTGGGTTTACATTCTGCTCACTGAGTGATTGTATTCACCCCTTTCATTAGCATTTTTCATGTTATTGAGTCTTACGGGAGTTATCTCAAATAGGAGATATTTCAGGATATTACATGTCATTGAAATTAGGTACGTGATTCCTTTGATTTACTTTTAGTTGTTAGTGTCCATCTACCTAGACATTGGATCCTCAGATATGAAAAAAGGTTTTATGAAAATGATTTTATTTTAATATATTTTAAAAAATGTTCTCATAGCAATTATAGATTTCAAGAAATTTTTTAAAAAGACGTCAAGAATCATTTTCTACATTTATTTTCATGATTTCAAAAAATTAAAGGAATTTTAGAAAGATTATGCTGATGAATTCACAAATCACCATAGAGTGATTTGTATCAATCATATCTCTAGATTTTGGAATGTGACACGATAGAACCAATCACCTGAAGTCATTTTGCTTAAAATAGAAAAATTGCCATAAGAAAATTAAAATGAACATTGATATGATCATTTAGTCACAAATGACATAGTTAGAAGATGTTAAGAAGCATTTTCCATTACTAAACAAAATAGAATAACGTTGAATCATTTTCAAGCTATTACAGGTGACAGAAATTATGAAGTGAAATCTTAGAACATTAAAGTAAAACGAAAATTCGTACATAATCTGCTTGAACTACAGTATACTACTTTATAATTTTCTGTCAACCCTTTTTTCTTGTGTAAATAATAAGCAAAAATCACCTCCAAGTAGTCAAATTTAATAGCAATACCAAACTTGAATCATCTTTAGCAATATCATTGAAGCAGAATGGTAATTTGTACTATAAACTACACTCAGGAAACAAATTCATATTTAAATCAGTTTATGCAATTTCATAGTATTAATGATGCCAATACATATATCAATATAATAATACTATGTATCAATGGATACATTCAACTTTAAGCAAAGGGAAATTCTGAGACAATGTTTGCTTAGATTATTGCTACTAGACAATCTTTAACACCAAAGATCTCACCCCCAAGCTGGAATATAGGTAAAATAATAGGTTTAATAGAAGTGCATTTATACTAACATAAACCAACAATAAAAAATCACAAACAAGCTTGCAAAAAATTGGTTCATCATTCCTAATTTGCCATATGTCCTTAATTACTGGTATGGTCTACCTTGAATTGCATATGATTTAAGTGAACGCTATTCTTAAAAAGTTTGCTATAACACAGAAAAAATTATTTAAAATTGTAAGATCAACAGAAGAATTAGTATCTTTGGATTGACAGTATAGAAATTAAAAACTCTTTTTGATACCCCTTTTCTTCCTTAAAAGAAGACATCCCTCAACACCATGTTGAATCTATGTCTGGTATGAAAGTCTCACTTTTAAAGTCATTTTGGGTTTAGAAACATTCTTTGACGATATTATGAACCAAGGAAAAGAACTCTTCAAGTATCTGAACTATTCAGAAATAGAGAACTATATATTAAACATACAAAGTCTTCCCAGATTTGGTGTATATCAACATATTGGAATCCTTTAGATGATGATCCAAATATTTGGTTATATCTATAATAGATGCTTAAATAACTTATCATTAGAAGACATTTCAAACTAATATATATATATATATCCAAAATTCACATTTAGGTGCCACATGTCACAACTACTAAAATGGGGTCTCTTCACTTCTATATTTTTGGCAACACCTCCCCCAAATAAAATTTGAAACATGAGACTAAATAGGGGAATATGGATTGATCAAAACCACCAGTGAGTTATCATTGATGATTTTGCATTTGTTCTATAATTTGTGATTATTGATAGGGCATATTGAATGCTTTGTGATACAAATGGAATACTTTCAATCAAAACCACCAATAAGTTAAATGCTCCCATAATAATTGTGCTTTGATGTGTATAAACATTTAGATACTTTACATGCACATAAACAAAGAGAAATGTTTCTTTATTTTGTTTAACTTAATTGCTTATAAAGTAGGAGACATATGCCAACTCTTTTGTTTCAGGAAAGTGGTTGAAGAAAACTTTATATCATATAATTTTTTGGTACATGTGAGGAAGATGTTATTTATAATTTGTATGTAAACTTGTCAAATGAAACAATTTGTCTAGTTCTTTGGTTCTACATAGTTATTATGCATTGTGCTTCAAAGGATATGGACTTTAACTTTTCAATTATTAAAATTGTAGCATGTATTAACATATATAGTCTCATAGTTTTTTGTTAGGATTGTTATTATAATATGTGGTGATTACAAGCATACGGACTGAATTCATATATAAAGATGGAAAATTGTACATAAAAAATATTCATATAATAGCCCACCAAAAATCTAAATTTGGAAACCATCCAAGTGCTTAAATTAAGAATATTATCAAGAGGACCTTTGTCTCAATAGCTATAATCCTTTGATAGTATTCATTCCACAAAAACTCAATTTCTACCTCATTGAATCTCCTCTATACCAAATTTATTTGATGTGATCTCCCTTGGAGATGTCCATGAATCTATCTCCAATTCATCAATTTCAGCACCAAAATTGAAAGAAAAAGAAGGATATTCATACTACACTTTAAAAAGATAGAAGGAGAGTGATAAGTAATGAAGATTGATGCCACAAAGAGGAAACACTTTGATAAGTCTTTAAGTTCTAGTAAGAACCCTAGGAAAGCACTTGCTCAAAGAAGAATACTCTTTAATTCTCAATTTGTCAACTCTAAATGGTTAAGGGAAACATGCCTCCCCTTATAGTAATTAGGCTCAATTAAAGGCTAGGTTCAAGTTCTAACAAGCCCAACTAAACACTTAAACAAGTAGCTAAGCAAACAAGCTACTTAGGTCCAAGAGAAGGCCAACCAACCAGCTAAAACAAAGGTTGTTGAACACTCTAGCAAGGCTAGCTGCAAACATGAGTTGTTTCATAGCCCATACACACCAAAAAATAAAGGAAAATAAGAGGGTCAAATAACCCCAAAACAAAGCTAAAAATGTCTCAAAGGTGGTCCATACAATAACACAAAATAATTTCCCAAATATTGTGGCAAGGTCAATTCTAGATAGAAACTTTAGGGCAAATTTATTGTCAATTTCGAGACTCCAAATGGCAAAATTAGGCTCTAGCTTCAATATGAAATTTACAGAGCTTTCTCTTAGCTTTCCAATCATATAAAGATTAACCCAATTTGACATATAGAGCTCAAGTAATAGCCCAAAATCAACTTTAAGGCTTCCAACAAAGCTAGCGTTCAGCCCCTCAAGGGAATGGCAAGCCTCCAAGCAAATAACCTTTGAACCTCTAAGCCCAAGACCTTCTTGTGCACTTTAAAATGCATGATAAAGTCCTTGGATTGCTTCTTTCATCTTTGTGGCCCTTGCCCATGAGTCCACTCGAAACTTGCAAAGCTTCTTCTTGATCCTTGGGTTGGTTCTCCGTGTTCTCATCATTTGCCCTCCTCAAAAAGATTCGATCTTAAATTAAAATCTACATCAAAAAGAGAAAGGTCAGCAACATTAAATGTAGCACTAATAGTAGAATCACCTAAAAGATCTAACTTATATGCATTTATCCTTGCCACCTTTTGGAAAGGTCTATCTCCTCTTGGATGAAGTTTTGTCTTTCTTTGAGCCTGAAACGTCTCTTTTCTCATGTACAAGCACATTCAATCACTCGGCTCAAAAATCACTCTCTTTTAGCCCTTATTGGCTTATTGAATGTATTGCTCTATTTTCTTTTCAATATTCTTTCTCATTGCTCGTGTAACTTCTTTACTTGTTTGGCCTTCTTCTTCCCATCAAGACTAGCACCCTCCTTAAATGGTAAAGGCAACAAATCCAAAAGAGCTAGTGGGTTAAAACCTTAAATAATTTCAAATAGGGAACATTGGGTGGCCGAATATATGCTCCTATTATATGTAAACTCTATATGAGGCAAGCATTGTTCCCAATTCTTCAAATTATTTTGGATAATAGATCTCAACAATATAGATAGAGTTCTATTAACTACTTTAGTTTGTCCATTGATTTGTGGATGACAAGTTGTAGAGAGCAACAACCTTATCCCTAACTCACTCCAAAAGACCTTCCAAAATTAGCTTAAGAACTTCACATCTCTATCTAAAGCAATGGTCTAGGCACTTCATGCAACCTTACAACCTCTCTAAAGAACAAATCCGTCACATAAGTAGCATCATTGGTTTTGTAAGATGGAATGAAATGAGCTATTTTTAATAATATATCAATTACAACAAAAAATTGAATCCTTCCCCTTGTTGGACCATGGCAACCCAAGTACAAAATCCATAGAAATGTCCACCCAATATTCACTCGGAATGGGGAGTGGGGTATAAAAGTCATAAGGCATGACTTTGGACTTTGCTTCTTTACAAGTGATATGATTTTCACAAAGTTTTTCCATATCATGCTTCATGCCTAGCCAATAAAAATGCTCTTGCAAGATGTACAAAGTTTTAGTAATACCAAAATATCCCATTAAACCTCTCCCATGTGCCTCTTTCACAAACAAAATCCTCAAAAAGCCCTTAGGCACACACAATTGATTTCCCTTAAAAAGAAAGCTATCCCATTGAAAATATTTACCAAAAGCAACTTTCTCACAAGCATTGAACACATAGCAAAGTTATGATCATCAACATACAAATCTTTAATGTGCTCAAAACCTAACAATTTAGCATGCAAAGTAGAGGGCGTCAGCTACCATATTCTTTTTACCTTGCTTATATTGGATGGTGTAAGGGAATGTCTCAATGAACTCCATCCATTTTGCATGCCTATAGTTCAGCTTCCCTTGATCCTTCAAATACTTCAAAGATTCATGGGTGGTATGGATGACAAATTCCTTTGGCCAAAGGTAATGTTGCCAAGTCTCCAAAGCCCGAACCAAAGCATAAAGCTCCTTGTTATATGTTGGATAGTTAAGGGCTACACCATTAAGCTTCTCACTAAAGAATGCTATGGGACATTTTTCCTATATCAAAATGACTCTAATACTAAGTCCTAAAACATCACATTCAATCTCAAAAGTCTTAGAAAAATCATGTAAAGTGAGCAAAGGTGCCAAAGATAACTTTTCTTACAACAAATTAAATACTCTCTTTTGCTCACTTTCTCACTTGAATCCAACATTTTTCTTAACCAATTCAATCAAGGGGTAGTTATGGTACTAAAATCTTTCACAAATCGCTTATAAAAACTAGCCAACCCATGAAAACTCTTAACATCACTTACTATTTAAGGAGTTGGCCAATCTCTAATGGCTTTCACTTTTTTTTTCATCCATTTCAATACCATTGCCACTCCATCACATAACCTAAAAAGTTAATTTTCTTCAAGCAAAAAGAACATTTATCAAAGTTAGGATACAATGTTTCATGTTTCAAACATTGTAAAACATATTTCAAATGCTCAACATGATCATGTTCATTTTTGCTATAAATGAGAATATTAATATATTAGACAACCACAAATTTTCCAATGAAAGCACGTAAGACATGGTTCATGAATCTCATGAATGTGCTAGGGGCATTAGTGAAACCAAAAGGGATAACAACCACTCATACAAACCATGCTTAGTTTTAAATACGATTTTCCATTCATCATTGAATTTTATTCTAATTTGATGATAACCATGCTTTAAATCAATCTTTCAGAAAACACAAGAATCATGCAATTCATTTAACATATCATCAAGGCTTAGGATAGCATGTCTATACTTTACAGTGATTTTGTTGATTTGGTGGCCATGATCCATCCTTAAGAATGACCATAACCGCACAAGGACTCATGCTCTCTTTAATGTAACCTTTTACCATGAACTCCTCTACTTGTCCTTAGTTCTATATGTTGGCCCATTTGAGATGGAGGCTCTTGGAATGAAATCAATTTGATGCTCTATTCACTTTATAGGAGCTAAGCCATGAGGACTTCCTGGGGGAACAACTCTTGATATTCTTGCAAAATAAACTTAATGGCACTAGGTAAAGAATTAAAATCAAGGTTATCATTCAAATAAGCTCATTTGCACAATAAGACTAGTATAGGCCGATCCATGTACATAGCTAGCCTAATGTCACGAGTCTTTGCAAATACATTCCACTTCTTTTTTTCTTCTTTCTCTTTTTCTCTCGACTCTTTTTCTTCACTTATTTTCTCTTTTCTTCTCTCATTTTCTTTTCTCTCTTTATCTGATCCTCTAAGATTTGCTTAGGGGTGAGGGGTACAAGGTTGATGATCTTGTTGTCCTTCTTGAAGTTATACTGATTGAGGTAGCCATTATGTATGACATTTCTATCAAATTGCCATGGCCTACCAAGCATAATATAGGTAGCTTGCATAGCGATAACATCATATAAGATTCATCTTTATACCTTCTAACAGAAAATGAAACTAGCACTTGTTTTGATACCTTTACCTCCTTACTTTTATTCAACCATTGTGGCTTGTAAGGACTGGGATAATCTAAGGTAGTTAAGGCTAACTTTTCCATAGTGATTATGCTAACAATATTTGCACAACTTCCGCCCATCAATAATTACATTGCAAACCTTGCCTTGTACATGGCACCTAATGTGCAAAATATTCTCTCTTTGTTCTTCAACCCCTTCTTTAATTTGAGCATTAAAAAATTTTTTCACAATAAGAGCCTCTCCTTCAACCACATCTTCATTGGCTTTAATGCTCTTTTCACCATTTGAATAGGACTTTTTAGGGCATTTAAAGGCATAGTGGCCATGGTTTAAGCACTAAAAGCACTTAATGTTTCTTGGTTTTTGTAGGACTCTGACCTTGCTTTTGCTTTTGGAATCTTCCACCTTTGTTCTTGAAGAGGTTTTGGTCAAGAGCTTTTTAAAATGCTTGACATCCTTTGACTCTTGTTTCTTGTCCCCATTTGCCTCCCAAAAGGAACTTGGTTGAAGGGCAAGCTTGGAAGAATTTCTTTTTTCATTAGATTGTATTCTATGTTCCTCCTTTAAGATTCTTTCATCAAGGTCATCAATCTTCATATTCACTTTCTCAAATTATTGTTGCATTGATCTTAGAGTGAGCATGATTTCATTAAGTTGTGATTCACTACCTTTCATCTTTGAGCACAAATAAAATTCTGTAAAACAAATGTTAGGAATGATATAAACCTCATCAATTCATACCCTCTCAAGTGCTTTGATCACTCCACTCATTTTTGTTCACACAATTAGGCTTTACACTCAGTTATGCTCACAACGATTACTTTTTACCACCCTAGTCCCCTCCTTTGAGTCCTATGAGAATTAAGTGACAAATCTTGGAGTTTACATAAAATAGCAATCAAAATCACTTAACACTTAAGTCACTAAAATGTAGCATGAACTAACAAGCATAAAGAAGCAAGGAATAAGCAAGAAGCACAAAAGGAATTGAAAAAACAAAGGAAGGAGACTTTCATACAAAAACAAGGGAAATTTCAAAAAAATACAGAAAAATTTTAGAGGATTTCAAGGAAAAACAAAGGAAAAATTCATGCAATTGCACCAAAATTTGAGTTTTAAGCTTGTATTTTGACCATGCAATCCAACAAAAACATATTCAAGTTAAACACAAAGGAAATTGGCTCAAAATAATTGTCTAGATTGGCTAGGACTTAACTCAAAAAGTTGTGAAAAATTTTTCTTTATTGGACAACACTTGTTTTGCTTTTTGGATCCTTTTCTTTTGCTCTTTTCTTTGATTCTTCCTTGTTTTTCTTTGTTTCTTTTGTTTCTTTTTTTTGTCGCACTTTTCTTTTCTTTATTTTTGCCTTACAACTTTTGTTTCTTCACAGCTATTTTATTTTTCTCAACAACTTGCTATGCTGCCCAGAATTTTTTTATGTTTCACTGCTTTGAAAAATTTTTAAGCAGCCTGAAGACACTTAAATTCAAGCACAATTAATACAAATCAATTTCTAAATGTGTGTACTTAAAATGAATATATCTAATGTGCAAAACATAATAAAAAACCAAGCAAGGACAGCAAACAAAAGTTCTAGAAATTGTAGGCCAAAATTTCAACCAACAGAGGATAATAACAAGTTTTTTATGCAATTGTAGAACAAAATGGTTCCAAATTACACTAAATGTTATGTAATTTAGTCCCACACAAGTCGACACAAGAACAAAGTAAAAGGACACTAAAACAAAACAACAAAGACTTGGAATGCAACAAAGACCAAGAGGAAAATTTTGTAGAAATTTTAGCAAAACTTTCGTTAGAATAAGCAAGGAAATGAAGTTGAAATGAAGTAAATTAAGTAGAAAAATTAACTCAAACAAAGCTAATATCAAACATGTAATATGCAACAAAATTATAAAAATTTTTTGTACAAAACTAATGCAAAAAATTACTAAAAATTAAAGCACAATTCACTTAGCAAACTGAAATAGCAACAGAAATTTTTCAGCAACACTAGTAGCTCAATTAGACACCAATTGATTAATCAATTGAACTAAAAAATGTACCACAAAAATCAAAGATGTTTAGCATAAAATTGAGAGGAAAATTGAAGCAAGAAACATGGGAAAAAGAAGAGATATCGCCTGAATTGGAAGATTCAAAGCTCTGATACCAAACTTATGTGATCTCCCTTGGAGATACGCATGGATCTATCTATCAATTTCAGCACCAAAATTGAAAGAAAAAGAAGAATATTCACACCATACCCTAGGAAGTTAGAAGGAAAGTGAAAAGTGATGAAGATTGATGCCACAAAGAGGAAACTCTTTGATAAGTCTTCAAGGCTAGTAAGAACCCTCGGAGAGCATTTGCTTAAAGTAGAACACTTTTCAATTATCAATTTGTCAAATCTAAATGGTTGAGGGAAACATGTCTTCCTTCATAGCAACTTGGCTCGATTATGGGCTGGGTTCAAGCCCTAACAAGCCTAACTAAACACTCAAACAAATAACTTAGCAAACAAGCTACTTAGGTCCAAGACAAGGCCGACTAACCAGCCAAAGCAAAGGCTGGCCAAAAACTCTAGCAAGGCAAGCAGAAAACATAAGCTGTTTCATAGCCCACACATAATACAAATCCAAGTATTAATTCACTAGAAAAATTAATGAAAATAAGAAGGTCAAATAGCCTTGAAAAGAATCCTAAAAGGTCTCAAAGTTAACCCATACAATAACACAAAATAATAGCCCAAGCATTGTGACAAGGTTAATTATGGATAAAAACTCTCAAGCAACTTGATGGTCAATTTTGAGACTCCAAATGGAAAAATGGGCTTTAGCCTTAACATGAAAGTTGTAGAGCTTTTTCTTAGCTTTCCAACCATATAACCCGATCCAATATCTAGAGCTAAAGTTATAACCCAAAATTGGCTTCAAAGCTTCTAACAATGCTATCCTTCAACCCCTTGAGGGAATGGTAGCCTCCAAACAAATGACCTTTGAACCTCTAAGCCCAAGACCCTCTTGTGCACTCCAAAATGCATGAAAAAGTCCTTAGATTGCTTCTTCCATCTTTTAGGCCCTTGTCTTTGTCACAAGTCCACTTGAAACTTTGCAAAGCTTCTTGTTGATTCCTGGGTTGGTCCTTTATGTTCTCATCATTATTAGCAATTAAACATAAGGAACATTGAGAAGAAAATTTTAATTGAAATAATGCAAAGAAAAATAAAGTGATTAGAACAAAATTAAAAATCATACCATTTTTAAAAAAGAGACAAATGGAATGTTGAGAAGCCATTCTCATTGACAAAGGAGCTATTCCATAAACCCAAGACATAAGCTCTTTGTATATGGAGGGAAAAGGATTCAATAAGGAAGGAAGGTAAACCGGAGATAAGGTCTAAGTGGGGCTAGGTCCATTTTTGGGCATAAGAGGAGGGATGATGACGTGGGGTAGGTGATAACAAAATATTTTACTCATTTAATTATCCTCTCACTAAGCTTTTTGAGGTCCAAACTAACTTATTTCTACTAAGTTGTTACAATATCATGGTGTTTTATCAATTGGGATCAATTTAGAAAATATTGCATTATTTTGCCTTCTAAGCATTTTTTGTATTTTGGCTATAACTTGAGCTACAATTATCCAATTAATGTAATTCTTGTCTTTCAAGAAATATAAGACATAGCTCTACAACTCTCATGAAGACCTCAAAGGCTGAATCTCACAGTTGGATGTTTAAAATTAGAGTTCAAACTTAAGCCAGAATATTGTCTTGGGCAACCTAATCTTCAAGTACTCATCAAGAAATATTTGGAGTTATAGAAGTCTAATTGAGGTCAAACTAAGCCCAAATAGAAGTTAAGACATAAGGCTACAAATCTTATGAAGACTTCCAGAGCTAAAAATATCATCTTGGGCATGGAAATTGAGCTACAAGGCAGAGACAGAATGCTGTGAGTTGGGCCTCAGCAGAATTTGATTTTAAGGCCCCCAATTAACATAAAACTTAGGCCTAATGATAATTACATGCACCAGCTCCACACTCAACTAGAATTAAGTCAGTATGTTAGTGAGAAGACCATATGCAGCAAGCAACCAGCCCTTCATCATTGCCCTACTCCACCAACCAGCTTGCTAGGCTTCCCTTTTCCTGGTTCAACACTTCAAAAATGAGGGCAGAGACTTCTGAAGTGTGTGTTAGAGTTTAGAAAGAAGTTTTTGAATGTTGTTCTATTTTTTTCTCTGTAATTTTGCTTTTCTTCATTTTATGGAAAGCTAAATATTTGTAATCAATCCAAAGGGTTAACAAATTGAAAATTAATATTGAGATCTTATTTTTCTATCTTGGAATTCAATTGTTCATTATTTCTTCTCCCTTCCTCTCTATTTTGCTATGAATTCTAAATTGAATGGCTTCATTTGATTTAGATGTTATATGATTGTGGCTTAATGATCACCTGTAGAAAGAGAATGGTAGAAACTAAGCAATGCATTGAGCTTTTGATGGATTATTTACTTGGCTGAGTTCTATTTCTTAGGATGGTTTTGGTTTGTTTGGATTCTTAATCTGTTTAACCTGAATCAACCACATGTTAGATGCTTATTTAGTAGAGGACTCATTAATCATTTCAAGGCTTCTTACTATGATTTAAGGCTAAAAATATGATTAACAATTGAATAAATATTAAGTGATCAAAGATATATTAATCTCAAGTCTAGTTGATTCCCTTGGGCTGGTTCTTTGCTTATTATTGTTTACATTTCTACCATATTATTTTCTATCACAATAACTACTACAAAACCCTCTCCATCTTATCTCTTGATTTAATTGTTATTATTAGTATAATCCAAGAGCTCAACCCAGTGTTACCTTATACTACAAGTAGTATGGTCACTCGATTATAAATTTTCTAATCTTGATTGATCTTAGCATCCATCAGTAGGAGAGGAGGAGGATCAAGAGGATGAGAAGGAGAAGGTTGAGACATGTAAGCAATATGGACTCAGTGGTTAACAGGACTTGGTTATGGCTATTGGCATGCCTACAAGTAGTGACATTGGGTAGGGGAGAGGGTAAGGATGGTGGAGAGAGTGAAATAGAAGGAAGGTTCGCGAGAAGTCAAGAATTTCCAGAGGAGGAAGAGAGAAAAAAAAGAAAGGAGAAGGAATGTGCATTACATGTGAAACTATCTTTTTTAAAAAAAAAAAAGAAAAAAGAAAAAGCAACTAGCGTTGATGGGAAAATGAGGAATGAGGGGATGACACATATGTAGTAAAAACAAGCATCTTAATAGATAGTATAGATGCATCTTGTATTTCTTTTTTTATTATTATTATTTTAAATGTAAGCCTGTAAATCATTTTACTATAGTCTACAAGCTTTGTAGATCAAGACAAAAAAGCCTATAATTTAATTGAGTCACACTCTTAATCATCTTAATTTATAATGAAATAGGGGTTTGCAATGAAAATTAATTTTATATGAAAAAGAAAGGAAAAATGAATTTTTTGCCTTCTAATTTTCATACAAGCTGTCCCTTAAGATTTATTTTAAGCAATTCTATTCCTAAGTTTAAAAAAACACCTAATCTCACTCATGACGCTCATATTGTTTGGTTTTGTAACTAAACTTCTATGCTTTTTTTTTTTTGACAATTCAAAAGGTCATCTACAAGTCAAATACCTAACATGGGTGCTGACAATATAGGCATTGTTACTACCTTATAAACCCATTCATAAATACATTTACCTTCGATGTGGGACTTGAATCCTCATCCTTGAAGGGGTAAGGCCCCAAGCAAGGCAAAAGGTCACCACACACCAGATTTATATGCGCACATGCAATAATGTCTTTTCTTGGACAATTCATAATGTTGTTTGCAAAACTAAAATTCCTTCTAATCACCCAAAATAACTGACATGTTGAAGTTTGAACACTTGTAGCAGCTTAATGTGAGATCTAGAAGCTCTTGCATTGTCACATCTTGAAATTTAGGAACGTGATTAGCACAAATCATTGTGGTGATGACTTGTGAACCCATGAGCTTTCATAGTTTATGTTGGTCCTTTTTTTACACAAATTTTAATTTAGATTCTAGTTGAATTTTTAGCATGGAAGTCTTTAAACTTCTTTAGAGGTATAAAATAAGTATCAGAGTCTATTTATTGATAAGCAAAAATAAATTGTAGTCACTAATTAGGAATTAATACAGAATGTAGAAATAGATTATCAAAATAGAATATGTGAAATAGAGAAATAAATGCAAAAAAATAAAGAAGACCAAATTTTTAAAGTGGTTCCACTTCAATTGAAATCATAATTGAAGTGTACATCCACTTTGATTGAATCCTTAACCAGATGGTCCTTTTTTATTCCTAAACACAAGATTTTATAGGGCAAGCTAGTTTACACAAGTTGTGAACCAATTTAGATACAAAATATTTTACACCTTCTACTAACTATGATTAACCTCATAATTTAAGAAGATGCAAAGGGATAATCAAACTCTCCCTTTGTATATCAAATTTCTAATTAACCTCAAAAATTTTAAAAATTGAAACAATAATTAAGGATAGAAATATAATACTTTAATTGAGATATAAATCTCAATTATCTATTATGTGTTCTTCGTCAAATTGATCCAAGAATGCTTTGATTTGGTGAAAACAAATGAGGTAGAGATAGATCAGCTTTAGGCTTTGTTTTCTCTTAATTTTTTGCAATTGGTGTTTTTCAAAGTTATGTTTGAAACAAGGTTGATTTCTATTTATAGTGTGGCAATCAACTTTTAAAAAATAACTAACTTTTTGACTGTGAATCGATTCAAGAATCGATTTAGAGTCGTTACCAACTTATGAATCGATTCATGAATCGATTTGTCTATAAATATCATCAAGAACTTTATGACTGAATCAATTTACACTGTCATGTAAAAAGGTATAAATCAATTACCTAATCGATTAAGAAAATTTTCTAACCTTTGGTAAAAATAATTTTCAAAATAATTCTTCGTGAATCGATTCATTTTCATTTTGCAACATTTTAAATATGAATCAATTCACACAGTGAAAAATAGCTTTTATAAAAATTTCACTTGTGAAAGAGTATTCAAAAACTTTGTCAGAAAACTTTTCATTTTAACTCATTTCAAGTGATTTATTTCTACCTCAACTTAATTGATTTAAGAAACTCATTTGGTTCAAATAAGAATTAGATCACACTTACAAAAGATCCTAAATGATAGAATAAAATTGCTATTTCTAAAGGTGGATCTTTTGAATAAAATTAGGTTAACTTTGATCTTGCAATCAAATAATAAACATTAAGCATATAGTTAGATTATGATATTAATAAAAATTATTTTTCAACATCAAAACTAAAAAAGGTATGATAACAATGCTAGCAATATCCTTAATAAGGCTAATAGTTTCTTGAAAACATTTAATGACTTTTAAAAGAAAACAAACTTTAATCATTTTCATAAAATATCATGATTGCACGTTTTTAATAAATAGGTGTGTGATTTATTTAAAATAAAACCTTTTTAATTTAAAATATCATAAAAACTAACATGAAAACACATTGATCTCATTTGGTTGAGTGACACTTAGATCACTAAAATAATCATTTATCCACATACCTAAATATGAGCAATAAATAAAATGGAAGTCACCATTAGCTAACACCTATCAGAATCTAACACTTGAAAAATGTTAAATTCGATGAGTACAACCACTTAGTGACTAGAAAATCTTCACCCCTAAACTTGGGTGGAAAATAGTTTTGGTTATACACATTCATATAACATCATACATATATGTCGCATCCCCTAAATTGGGAACATAATTGACATAAACCACTTAGTAGTGACCCACAAACCCTTAAGCATCTAACTTTTCTTAAAACATGAATAATTTGAAAATCGTGAAAATGATGCTAAAATTATGTTTGCGTGCATATATTAAAAAATATGAAATGCAAGCTTTAATAAATCCATTTTTCAAAATTTTCCTAAAAATCATAAGGTATAATTCCTTTTCAACATCTATAAAACTTAAAATATTTGGACCTTATTTGGCTAATCGAACATAACCACTAAAGAGGTTATTAATGAGACCACATACTTGATATCTCACTTTCATATATGGAGGAGTTTTCACTAATTAAGACATCCTCAAGTCTGTTCACATTAAATGTTAATGGAATAGGATGCCTGAGTACTCAATGAGTAGAAATTTCCACCTCAACTTAAGGTCAAAAACAATTTTTGGTCATAAAAACATATATCTCATACATCATTTTTACACACACACACACATACATATACACACATACTCATATATATTCATACACATGCATCATGACATTCTTTAACCTTTAGTATACTTAACTTAGTTTTCTTGACATTCTCATGCAATTCCTTTAAACTTTTTCCTTTTCCAACATTTCTTATTTCCTTTAATCACATTAACTATTAAATAAGGCAATGGCATAATAAACCAATATAGTGGATACCTTATGTCAGCAAGTAATGGGATCATTAGGTCAACCAATTAGAATAATAAGCAATGGCTACCATAGTAGCTAGTAATGGGACTCTCAAGTCAACCAATCATTTTACATGTATTTAATCTAAGTGATTTACCAACTGGCAAGATAGTTCAATCTCACATAACATACACTACTACTATGCAAGTCTAAGGGAAAAGCATGTGGGTTGTGATTCTAAGCCATTTCATTCATTTATTAAATGCACTCTCTGCATTTTGCATAGTTATGCCCTCTTTTCATATGTCACCAACTATTATAGCTATCATAATGACAAATAAATCAATCTGTTTCATTTTCCTAGTGCATATAGGGTTCCCCTTCTTACTTTATACTAGTCACATACACAAACATTTCTTTCATCAAATTATCTATTTCAAGAATTTCCCTAAGAAAATTAGCATTCTACCCTTACTAGATCTATCTGCCTTTTTTATGTTATCATCTCATTTTAGAACAATCTACTTCACTCATTATTATTAAATGCATAAGTTATGCAAATCTTAAAGGCTATGAAAAACATGAAAATAATGAAAAATCATATTTTTTTAAAAAATATTACTAAAGCTATGTTTGCACTGTATGCTAAGTCATGTGTTAGGCCCACCCATGCAAACATACAAACAATCTTATAAAACAAATAATCATGTAGAACATATATCCTACATTCTAAAGTAAACTATGTTTTTCTCTATCATTCTAGGATCATTCGCAATTCCTTAACATAATCTAAAATGATTTCATATACATATCATATATGTACCCTTTCATGCTCATAACTTCTTTTGAAGGTTTCTCATTGTTCTTTACACATCCTAAACCCTTTTTATATTCTAGCACATAGAAAACTTTGGAAAAATTTGAAAAAATATATACATATATGTCCATATATACACACACATAATTTATAATAAAAAGAAGTTAATTAATGCAGAAAATCTCACTCACCTACTAGATAGAATCTTCTTAGACATTCTTAGATCATTAGTTCAAATAACTATAAGGCCTAAGTTGTTGTTAATGTGCAATCTCACAAAATAGACAAAATTTACCAATTAAAATTTAGGATTTAAGAAGAGTGAGATAAATTTAGCTAGATCCAGCTTTAAGTTTGATTGATTTACCTTTATTTTATAGATTTAGACCACGGATGCAAGAAGAACATCTCCCAATAGGGTTTCAGCCTTTAGAGAGTTTCTAGACACACTAGGATTCTGATTTCTTGAAATCTATACATGTTTGACATAACGCGGCCAGTTGACCAATTTGTAGGATCTAGTTGATTAACTAGGCTGATCAATCGGTTCAATAGGGTTAGTCAACCAGTTAGCCCATCCTTAGGGATCAACCAGTTAACCCTTGTTCTAACTCACTAGATCTATTTTTGAGTCCATTCAATCTAATCATGTAAGGGTGCTATGAATTCTCTCAATTTAAATAATTCATCATCGAATTGTACCTTTGTAAGTAACCCTAGAACATCTATCGTTTGAAGTCTCCCACCTAACTTTTTGATCTTTTGTCCCATTGCACTTTAAACTTATTATTAGGTCTTGATCATTTATCTTCCTTCATAAACTTTACTTACTTCTCCATTCTTGGCTCTTCGCTTCTCTTCCATGATTCTTGGCCTTTCTATTTACTTCTAAATGTGACTAAATTTTCCATTCCTTTCATCCTTCCTTTATTCTTGTTTCTTTAGTTTAGATACATAAGGTTACCATATTGTTGTTGCTTTATTTCTCCTTCGAGTTAATTCTAGTGTCTGGTTAGTCCATAAAGGTCATCCTTGTCATCCTTTGAGGTTTAGTTATCCTATATTCTAGTTTTATTCATATCCTATCACTTGAATATCGACTATTTCTTCTTCTAAGCTCTATTTATAATCCAATTCTAATACATTGTTTGTCACCCTATGCATATTACTATTATACCACATTTTCTGTTCTTAGTAGCTTAGTTGTCTTGTTTCCTGTATTCCATACTTCTCTCTTGACTTCTTCCTTTCTTTTCCTATGTATATAACTATTGTTATCCTATGCATATTACTATTATACCCCATTTTCCTTTCTTTTGATATTTGATTTTAATATCCACTCATCATATGCCTTTCCTTTATTGTCTTACTCATAAACTTTCTTTCCTTTGACTTATTTTCCCCCTCATTTTTAATGTTGTCCCTTATGTATACTATTATGTTTTTTTTACATTTTTATATGTTCCCTTTTTTAGTCACGATTATGTCTTTTCATTCATTTGTTCCACGTTCCTACTTATCATAGTCTTATTCTAACCATTGGCTCTAATCATCTTAGGCATCAAGTTTTTTTCTAACATTATTCTTCACAATTCCATTAATATCTCTTTTTGAATTCATTATACCAAAGTCTTTTTCAATGTTTATCTTTCGTTTCATTATTATTTGTTCTACTTACATCCTTTCATGTTATTTATTTTCTTCTTAGTGTCTTTATTTGTTTGCAAGGAAGCATTACTGACTCTTTCTCATTACACTTTTAATTAGTTATTTTCTTTTCCTTCTTTACTTGCTTGTTTTTTAGGTATTTCCTTTCTCTACATTCGTTATTTACTTATCTAACATGACCTAATCTTTCTTTCATTTATCATGCTTTATATTCCTTGCATACATCTATCATAAAGCATCTTCTTATATAAATAGAGGCTTAATCACACATGTCATATTAGTTTTATCACATACATTAACATTTCATATCTAACTTACATACATATCATACATGTCACTTTCATCATCATTCATTTCATCTTAACATAAGCGTGCATCATATAACCATTCATTCTCATATCATGGAAGCTTAGTCAACTATCCATGACAATCACATTCTTTTCAATCATCAACATCAATCATCGCATCATAAAGATGGCATTTATCACATCATAAAGTCATATGATGATTTTGAAAAAAAAAAATCATAGAGTCATGGAACAAATTGTTGAATGTTAATGAGAGCATCATTGTAAGGTTATAACATCCTAAAACAAAAACAAAATCAAATAAAGCATATAAAAACTAACATTAACATAAAACATAAAAAGTCTTTACTAGTCTTGCCATGATCTTATACTAGCATACACTTTTATGTTTTATGTTAATGTTACCTTTTGCATAGTCTTTACTAGTCTTACCCTTAATGTTGTTCAATATTTACTCTTTGTAACCAAATCATTGGTCTATACTAGTGCACATGGCTTATATGAGCTCATACAGGACCTCAATGATATGTCCCACTGGTGGTTGATTAGTGTGATGCCTCTTCATTCCAATCTTCATGGCAAAACCTGTAGCCTATTATGCCTGCTATTGAATAACTGTCTAGTCAAGCTCCTCCCCCATCTCATCCATCGACTCTCACTATTGCCTGGCCTGTGTCAATCCAGCTCTTGAAACTAGTTCACCTATTACCAATATGTACCCAAAGTTTCTAAACATGTTCGAGGACACCGACTCATCAAATGTTGCATTAGAGGGCCCTAAGTTGCATCCAAATGCTGAAAGATCATGATGATGATTACTCCATAGCTAGAGAGCCATATGATAGACTATATGATGTAGCCAACATATGGCCCATCATTGTGTCAGGTAGGTCATATTGGTGCTTGGCCCTAAGATGTGTTACAACATGCATGTTGGTGTAAGTAAATGAGGATTTGTGTCCTCCACATGGCAGAATAATATGAATGATGAAATTATGGAGTTCTTATGAAATTGGAGGTATATCTATGATAGTAGGCCTACCTAAACCATTCATGGTTTGGCCATTAGTAACCAGAATTAGCTATTGGCTCACATCAAGATCTCTATTGGTATTCCAGTTACTAACCCATTGTAATGGAATTCCCATAGTAGGGTACCCAAACAGCTCATGAAGCAACTTAACAATGATGACTATCTTCTTCTCATACACCAGAGTGAGTAGCACCTAGGGTTATTAGAAATCCTGTATAGTTTGGCTTAGAAATACCATATTAGTTTCACATATTATGTCTTATAATAACCCATGAAATGTAGCCATTGTTGGTGCTCTAGTGGTTGCATTACTTGATGTGTATAATAGAAATCATAAGTGTTCAGGCTAATGTATCAGCCTAATAACGCACTGCTAAACCCTATAGTTTAATCAGACTTAGCTTTGTGTGCATCTAAGAATGGTAGGGTCAAATTCTTTTACACATTGCTCTCTATCGTTGAAATTGAAGGTGTGAAGAGGATTGGAATTTGATTTAGTTTGGGTGAGGTTTAACTTGGGTGAGGCTTCACTAAAGTTCACTCTTAGGAGAGAGAAAAAAGAAAATTTTGAGAGTGTTTGAGAGAAGATTAAGTGAATGAGGAGAAAATAAGGTGAAAGGCTTTATATATAGTTTATATCGGTCGATCAGTTGACTAGCCTTTAGGGACTGGTTGATCAGTTAGGAGTTAACCCATACAAATGAATTTATCATGCTCTTTTTTTGACCCATTTCTTTCCTCATTCCTCTTCTCCCACTAAAGGGAAGAAATGTAGTTATTTTCCTCCTCCAACATTTGAGGGAAAAATCATTCGTATTTCTTCTTTTGTTTATTTTTAAGGGAAATTCAGTCTCTTATGTCATATTTGTCATTGTAGGTTTAATGTTCACATTATCCTTTCTCACAAGTAAAGGTCTTGTGGTTGTTGAACTCCCTTTCTTGAGTAGGGGTATATTTGTCATCAACACACTTTGTTTGTTTGGAGGTGAAAGTGTTCTCATTCTCCTTTCTTTGATCCGAGGCAAAATCACCATCTTTTTTCAGTCTGAGTACAGGGTAGAGTCATTTTTTATTGTCCTTCCTCTCTTTCAAGGGAAAACCTTTAATAATGATCATTCTTCTTTCAAAGGCAATTTTGCCATTATCGCTCCTCTCTTAGTCAAAGGCAATTTTGTTACTGTTGTTCCCCCCTTCCATTTAAGGGTGATTTCATCTATTTACAATTCCTATACTTTCTATACTATACTACAATTCTTCTTTCACTAACATCTATTACATGGACTTGATTAATCTTTTAGTGACTTGATTAATGGATTATTGGACAATGATGTGTGCTTTTGAGGCATTCCACCAATCAGTACCCACTAATTCTATTGGCCTATGCCAAACAAAACATGCTTTAATACTAATTTGTCATACCCCCAAAATTGAGAACATGATTGGCATGAACCACCTAATGGTGACCCATGAAACCATGAGCTTCTATCTTTTCATAAAAACATTTATACCTTGAAAATCATGAAAATGATTTTAAAAATATGTTTGAGCACACATATTTAAAAATATGAAATACAAGCTTTAATAAATCTATTTTTTAAACTTTTCTTTAAAATCTAAAAGCAAAATTCCTTTTCAACATCCATTAAACATAAAAAATTTAGACCTTGTCTAACTTAGCAAATACAATCACTAAAGAAGTAATCAAAGGGACCAAGTACCTGATAGCTCACATTCCCATGCAAAAAAGTCTACACTAATTAAGACATCCTCAAGTCTATTCACTTGAAATGTTAATGGAGTGTAATGAATACATCCATAGTATTTAGTGAGTAGATATTACCACCTCAACATTATGTGGAAAATGATTTTTGGTTACAGAAACATATATCTCATACAACATATATACATATATATATTCATATATATATATATATATTTATATACATACATCATCATATTCTTTAACCTTTACTGTACTTGACTTAGTTTCCTCTACAGGTTAGTAGCATAATAAATCAGTATAGTGGCTACCTTATGGTAGCAAGTAGTGGAACCACAAGGTCAATCAATCATAATAATAAGTAGTTGCTACCACAATAGCTAGCAATGAAACCCTCATATTAACCAATCATTTTACTTGTATTCAGTCTCAATGATTTACTAGCTCTACAAGATAGGTTAGTCTCATATAAATTACATTAATGCTATACAAGTCAAAGGGAAAAGCAAGGAGGGTTGTTATCCTGAGCCACCTTATTCCTTTATTAAATGCACTCCTTGCTTCTATATAGTTGTGCTCTTCTACATCGTATCATTTTTGTATGTCATCAACTATTATGGCTATCAAAGTAACAAATAAATTAATATGTTTTGATGGTCTCAATAAAAGATATAAAATCATGAATCTTGCCTTTATTCCTTTAGGGGAATGTACATACACCTTTATTTAATATGAATTCTTCTTTTCTATTTAATAAGATTGTAATTTATTGTCTTAAATTGAGAGGTGTAGTAGACAATTAATTAGTGTAATATGTAGATAGTAGAATAGTTAATTGTGCAGGAGGATTTTAGACATAGGAGTAAAAAGAGAGATTAACGATAGATAATTTTTATAGCAGTTTAACTTGAATTGAAATCACAATTCAAGTCTACTCCACTGGATCATTTCTTAACCAAAAGACCACTTTATTAAGAAAACTATTAGGATTGAAAAGGGCTCTTGAAGGGCCAGTTCAAAAATAAACATAAGAATTACACTAGGCTCTTGCTATCCTAAGAAAATCACAAGAATTGAAATAGGCTCTTGCTAACCTATACAAGATTTCTATCAACCTAGAAACTTTAAAAGAAAAATAAAGATGAAACAAATAAAGGTAAAGTAGAGAATAAAATACCAAAGTTTGAGATGAAATCTCAAACAGCCAAGATGAATTTTACAGAGCTTTGATTCAATATCTCTTGAATGATTTGAGAAAATAGTAAGATGAGAGCCAATCTTATTTTGCTCAATTTTCTTAGAGAGTTTCATGCTTGAAGGAGGAAGAAAATTGTCTAATCTATTGAAAAGCTAAAGGTAGTTGGGCTTTTATAATTGTTGTGACTGACTGTAATAGAATAATTAACTTTTCACTGGTGAACCAATTCAAAGAGGTTACAACTAATGAATCAGTTTAGTAATTGAATCTCAGTCCTTTGACATTAGGTCTTGAATTGATTATTGAATCGATTCAGGCAAAATTCATAACCTTTGATAAAAAGTAATTTTCAAAACCTTTCTTCATGAATCAATTGATGCATCGATTCTAATATGATTTTTTTACAAGTTCCCTAGTGAATCAATTCTTGAATCCATTCACAAGGTGAAAAACAATTTTATGAAATTTATACTTGTGAAAAGATCTTCAAAAAGACTTTTTTTGAAAAATATCTTCAAGTGGTTTATTTATATCTCACTATAGTAGTTAGAAATAATTGAATCAAATCTCAGTTGAATTCATTTACAAAAGATCCTATAAAAAAATAATTCCTAGATCTATTCTCAAATCTCTTGAATCACTTTCTTTGAACCTGCAATACAAATTAAAAATACTAAAGTGTACTATTATATAAAATTATTTTTCAACATTAAAACTAAGGAAAATATGTAGCTAAAGTAACCTAAGCTAACAATCTCCCTCTTTTTAATGGTAACAAATAATTTTAGATGAAGTTCAAAGTTAAAAAAAAAATTAAAGGAGGATATCATCTAATATCATCTAAAATAAAGCATTATGCTTTTTCTCCCCCTTTTGGGACTTTAAAAAGAAATAAAGTAAAGCAATAAGCATATAAAGCAGAATAAAATCAAGTTAAAAATTCAGAGCTCCCTTTGAATTAATGACTAAATTTTGTCTCGAATTGATTAGGGAATCGATTCATGCATACAGACTGAATTTTTTTGAAATTTTGAAGCAAACAGAAACATTGAAAATTCCTTTGAATCGATTTTAAAATTGATTTGGAAGTCAAATTTTTGAGCTGTGAATCGATTAAAGTAGTCAAATAAATCCTAGAAAAATTGTAAATCAATTTTGGATTCGATTCCGAGTCAGTTTTTATATAAAAATGAAACAAATTTTGCTATCAATTTTATACCTTAAATCCTTAAAGCATATACCTATGAAACAAACTTAAAAAACTCCGATGCTTAAATGAAAAAACAATCATAACAAATCAAAATTATCAAGAATTATAGGAATTTAAAAAAATATATACAGCAAATAATGGAAAACAATATAAAAAATTGACTAATTGAGATCATTTTCTTTAGGGTTCATCATTCGAATTTCTCTTCTGATAAACATAAATCTCTTCTCATCTAAAGGCTTTGTAAAAATATCAGCTAATTAAAAATCTATTTGAACAATATCAATTGAAATGTCTCCTTTTTTAACATGATCTCTTAAGAAGTGGTATCTAATCTGAATGTGCTTAGTCTTAGAGTGCATTACAGGGTTGCTGATAATATTTATGGCACTTATGTTGTCACAAAGTATTGGAATTTTCTTAAACTTTAATCCATAGTCTGAAAGTTGTTGTTTTATCTAAAGAATCTAGGCACAACATCTTCCAACAGCTATGTACTTTGCCTCACTAGAAGATAAAGCAACATAGTTTTGCTTTTTACAAGACCATGAAACCAATGAATGACTAATGAATTGACAAGCACCACTAGTGTCCTTCCTATATATTTTAATCCTTGCATAATCTGCATCAAAATATCCTAAAAGACTATAACTATCAAACTTAGGATACCAAAGTCCTAAATATTTAGTTCCTACTAGGTATCTGAAAATCCTTTTAATTGTTGATAGGTGTGATTCCTTTGGATTAGTTTGATATCTTGCATATACACAAACACTAAGCATAATGTCAAGCCTACTAGCAATCAAGTATAACAAACTACCTGTCATCCCTCTAAATAGTGTAGGATTTACACTCTTACCATTCAAATCATATCTAATTTTAAAGATGGACTCATAAGTGTGCCTATAGGTTTACATTTATCAAACTAAAACTTATTTAACAATTCAAGAGTATATTTAGTTTGACATAAGCAAATACCTTTGCTGATTGTTTAATTTATAGGCCAAGGAAAAAGGTCAGCTCCCCCATCATAGACATCTCAAATTTATTTTACATTAACTTTGAGAAATTTTTGAATAATTACTCATTTGTAGAACTAAAAACAATGTCATCTACATAAATTTGTTCAAGTAGAATATGTTTACCTTTCTCTAATATAACAAGTGTTGTATCAATAGTCCCTCTTTTAAAGCCTTTTTGGATTAAGAACTTACTAAGTCTATCATACTAGGCTCTAGGTGCCTGTTTCAAACCATATAAGGCTTTTTGCAACTTAAAAACATGGTTTGGATATAGGGGGTCTTCAAAACCTAGGGGCTGTTGTACGTAAATATCTTCTAAAATGTATCCATTTAGAAAAGCACTTTTAACATCCATCTGGTAAAGTTTGAAATTTCTTATACAAGCAAATGCTAATAACATCCTAATGGCTTCTAATCTAGCTATTAGTGTAAAGGTTTCATCAAAATCTATTCCTTCTTCTTGGTTATATCCTTTTGCTACCAACCTAGCTTTGTTTCTTATTATCAATCCATTTTCATTAAGTTTATATCTAAAAACCCAACAAGACCCTATTACTTTATGATGATCAAATTTTGGCACAAGTGTCCAAACTTGGTTCCTTGTAAACTGGCTTAATTCTTCTTGCATGGCCAAAATCCAATTGTCATCTTGCATCTTCAATATTTTTAGGCTCAGTTAAAGAAACAAAAATGAAGTGATTGTAAAAAATTTTCAAGTTACTGCAAGTTACCCATTTAGATGCATCTCCTATGATAAGATCTTTGGGATGGTTTCCCATGAATTTCCAAAGTTTTTGAGGAGAGCTAGGTGGTGTAATGTCCAATATGATAGAATCTTTCTCTTCTTCTCTTAGTTCTGTAATATATACCTTTGATTTTTCTTGTTGATTTGCTGAAGTTGATTGGAGATCCGCTGGTCTCACTAATCTTCCTCTACACTTAATCTATGATCACTTAAAGAAAATTCATCAAAGACAACATGCATAGATTCTTCTATCTTCAAGGTCCTTCTATTATATACTCTAAAGGCCTTGCTAGATGAAGAATAGCCAAGAAAAATACCTTCATTAGACTTAGGATCAAAGTTATCTAAATTATCCTTGCCATTGTTATGTATAAAACACTTACAACAAAAGACATGAGAGTATGATATGTTAGTCATTCTTCCAAAGTATAATTCATAAGGTATTTTGTTTAAAATAGTTATGAGAAATACCTTTTCATAATGTAACATGCAGTGTTAACTGCATCAGCCCAAAACGACTTTGGAAGTGTGCTATCATTTAGTATGGTTCTTGCCATTTCACCTAAACATCTATTTTTTCTTTTAACAACACCATTCTACTATGGTGTTCTAGGTGCAAAAAAATTGTGATTAATGCCATACATTTCATAGAAACTAATGAATTCCTTGTTTTCAAATTCTTTCCCATGGTCACTTCTTATTGAAATAATGGAACATCCTCTTTCATTTTGAAACACACTTACAAGTCTTTGAAAGGCTTGAAATGTGTCACTTTTATGAGATAAAAAAAGAGGCCATTCTACTATGGTGTTCTAGGTGCAAAAAAATTGTGATTAATGCCATGCATTTCATAGAAACCGATGAATTCCTTGTTTTCAAATTCTTTCCCATGGTCACTTCTTATTGAAATAATGGAACATCCTCTTTCATTTTGAATCACACTTGCAAGTCTTTGAAAGGCTTGAAATGTATCATTTTTATGAGATTAAAAAAGAGTCCAAGTAAAACTAGAAAAATCATCCACAATCATGAATATATAAGAGTTGCCTCCATAGCTTCGGATTCAGGATAGACTAATTAAGTCAATATGAAGCAAGTCAAGGGGTTTTAAAGTTGAAACAATGTTTTTAGATTTAAATAAGGATTTTACTTGTTTACCTTTTTGACAAGCACCACATTCTTTGTCTTTGATGTAGTTCAGTTTAGGCAAACCAAATAATAGATCCTTCTTGGATAATTTTCCAATTAGTTCCATGTTTACATGCCCTAGTCTTTAATGCCAAATCCAAATATCATCATCAAAACTAACTAGACATGTTAAGTCTAGCTTAAATTCAGAATCAAGATCAAATAAGTAGACATTATTAACCCTATGTCCTACAAGTTTAAGTTGATTATCACTGTCATTCATAACTAAACATTTATTTGAATTAAAAATAACCTAGTTCCCTTTATCATAGAACTGACTTATACTCAATAAATTATGTTTAAGACTGTCTACATACAAAACATCATTTATGTAGTAGTTAGAGGACTTACTAATCTTACCAATTCCTTTAACCTTTCCTTTAAAATTATCTCCAAAGGTCACCTTACCACCATTTATAAGCATGAGAGAAATGAACTTATCCTCATTTTCGGTCATATGTCTTGAACATCCACTGTCTAGAAACCATAAATTTACGCTTTGTCTCTCATATCCCTATAACATAAAGTTTATACTAGCATTAGTGGTGCCCACTAGCTTTTAGGTCCATTATTATTAGTAGACATAATAGAAATTTTCTTAACTATTATAGATTTAGGCAACCATACCAATCTTTCATTTGGCTTTAGAAGTAAGTACCATTTTTAAAAGGACAGTCTTTGATGTGATGGCCCTTATGATTATAGTAGAAATAAGTAATATTGGTAAGGTTCCATTTCTTAAATTTCCTATAATGCTGCTGTCTAAATCCTAGACTGGCTCTATTATAAGAAAATTTTTTATTTTGCAACATATCTTCTGATTTTTTGCTACTGTCAGAAAAACCTTATAATGTCTTTGTTGATGGCTCAATTTCCAATTTATATATACTGCATTCTTTACATTCTTTTCCAACTAAAGTAGTCAATTCAACATTTTCTTTTTCTAAGAATTTAACTTCTTCAATCAAAACTTTTTGCTCATTTTTAGAAGTAGTTAATTACTTTTTAGTTTCTAATGGTCATGGTAAAAGATTAAATTACAAAAAACAATTAGATCTTATCCTTTCCTCATTGGAGAATTTATATACACCTTTATCTAATATTAATTCTTCTTTTATTGAGATATGCGTAGATTGATAATCAATGAATGTGGAGATAGCAAAAATAACAATTTAGTAGCAAGATATAGATATAGAAAAAAAAAAGTTGAACACATAAAATTTTAAAGTGATTCAACTTGAATTGAAACCTCAACTCAAGTCTATTCCACTTGATCTTTATTAACTGAAAGACCTTTTTGATTGAAAGAAAACTATCAGGATTTACCAGGCTCCTAAAATTCCAGTTTACATAAAAAAAACATAAGAAATTACATAGGTTTCTTGCTAACCTAGAAGAATTATAAATAGGCTCTTCTAAACCTAAACAAAAGCACAAGAAATTATAACTAGCTCTTGCTAACCTAGACAAGATTTCTAAATCCCTCAAAATCTCAAATAGGAAAATAAAAATAAGAGGGATTGTAAAATACAATACTACAAGTTTGAGATGAAATCTCAAACAATCGAAAATGAATTCAATTGGCCTTTGATCCAACAAATCTTAATTAGATCTTTGAAACTTGATGAGGTCGAAAGAAATCTTGTGTGGCCCTTTTCTTAGAAGTTTTTGCACTTGAAGGACGAAGAAAATAATAAAAACTTGTTGAAGAAAAAAAAATAGTTGAGATTTTATAATGTTGTAACCGTCTATAACAGAATAACTGATTTTCTATTGTTGAATCAATTATGGCATTGATTCAAGATGATTACAACTAACTAATCAGTGTGGTAATCAAATTTTAGTCTGTTATGAGTAAAACTGTAATCAATTACTACATCGATTTAACCAAATTTTCTAACCTTCGGTAAAAAGAACTTTTTAAATTGTTGTTTCAAAAATTGATTGCTACTTTGATTTCGATATGAATTTTCATAAGTTATTCAATACAATAGTGTGGAAATCAATTCATGAAGTGAAAAATACTTTTATAAAATTTATTCTTATGAAAAATCATTTTCTTCAAGTGATTTGAATTTACCTCATTGTTTAGTTAAAATATTTAGATTAAATATCATTTGAACTCATTTACAAAAGATCCTATTGAAAAAAAAAATTCATAAAATTATTTTTGGATCTCTTGAATCACTTTTCTTTGAACTTGCAAGACAAATGAAAAACACTAAAATATATTGTTAGATAAAATTGTTTTTGAACATCAAAACCAAGGAAAATATGTAGTTAGAGTAATCCAAGCTAACAATCTCCCTTTTTTTTATGTTGAGAAACAATTTTAGATGAGGTTGAAAGTAAAAAAAATTTTAAGGAGGAAATCATCTAAAATAAAGCTCCATGCTTTTTCTCCCCCCTTTTTGAAACATTAAAAAAGAATAAAGCATATGAAGCAAAAAAAAAAAATTAAAGTTCATTGCTCTCCTTGAATTTATGAATATATTTGTGTTAGAATGGATTAGGAAATTGATTCCTTCATAAAAAATGATTATTTTTTGAATTTTGATTTATACAGAAACATTGAAAATTTCTCCAAATCGGTGTTGAAATCGATTAGAATTTCAAATTTTTGAGCCAGGAATCCATGTGATAATCGATCCAAGTACACAAAAAAATGTAAATTGATGCTAAATTTGATTCAATGTCCAGAAATCAGTTTTTATATATGAATGAACCAAAATTTACTATCTAGACTTGTACCTTAAACTTTCAATTCATATACATGCAAAACAAACTTAAGAAACTCTTATGCTTAAGTTAGATTTTTGCATTAAAACATCAAACATAACAAATCAAATAAACAAATGTAAAAGATATAAAGCAAATGGTTTTTAATTTTGTTCAATTTCTTTAGGTTTTAACATTCCAATTTCTCTCCTAATAAATATAAATCTCTTTTCATCTAAAGGTTTAGTAAAAATATCAGCCAATTGAAAGTTTATTTGAACAAAATCTATTGAAATGTCTCTCTTTTGAACATGATCTCTCAAAAAGTGGGTCTAATTTGAATGTGCTTAGTCCAAGAATGCATTACAGGATTTTTGGTTATCTTTATGCACTTGTGTTGTTACCAAGTATTGGACTTTTCTCAAATTTTAATCCATAATCTTAAAGTTGTTGTTTCTTCTAGAGAATCTGAGCACAACAACTTCCAGCAGCTATATATTCTTCTTCAGTAATAGATAAAGCAACATAGTTTTGCTTTTTGCATGACCATGAAACTAATGAGTGTCCAATAAATTGACAAGCACCACCAGTGCTTTTCCTATCTAGTTTACTTCTTACATAATTTGCATTACAATGTCCTAATAAACTATAGCTATTTGACTTAGGATACCGAAGTCCCAAATTTTTAGTTCCTACTAGATATCTAATAATTCTTTTAAGTGCTGATAGGTGAGATTTCTTAGGATTAGTTTGATATCTTGCACAGACATAAACTTTAAACATAATGTTAAGTCTACTAGTAATTAAGTATAACAAATGACCTATCACACCTCTAAATAGGGTAAGATCTACATTCTTTCCATTCAAATCATTATCTAATTTCAAAGATGAACTCATAGGTGTTCTTATAGGTTTGCATTTATCAAACTAGAATTTCTTTAACAACTCAATAGTATATTTGGTTTAATATAAGAAAATACCTCTAATTGATTGTTTGATCTGTGGGCCAAGAAAAAAAGTTAACTCACCTATCATAGACATCTCAAATTCGTTTTGCATTAGCTTTGAGAAATTTTTACACTATTGCTCATTTGTTGAACCAAAAACAATGTCATCCACATAAATTTGTACAAGCAAGATATCTTTACCTTTTCAAGTATAAAAAGTGTTGTATCAACAATCTCTCTTTTAAAGCATTTCTGGATTAAAAACTTACTAAGTCTATCATACCAAGCTCTAGGTGCCTATTTCAAACCATACAAGGCTTTTTGCAACTTAAAAACATGGTTTAGATATAAGGGGTCTTCAAAACCTAGGGGCTGCTATACATAAATATCTTCTAAAATGTATCCACTTAGAAAAGCACTTTTAACATCCATCTGGTAAAGTTTGAAATTTCTTATACAAGCAAATGCCAACAACATCCTAATGGCTTCTAATCTAACTACTAGTGTAAAGGTTTCATCAAAATCTATTCCTTCTTCTTGGTTATATCCTTTTGCTACCAACCTAGCTTTGTTTCTTATTATCACTCCATTT